>PVJA010018742.1:0-39323 GCA_004027025.1 Myocastor coypus
CTCAGGCCTCATTGGGGAGGCACTTTACCCCTCTTGTCCAGGTGCACAGCAGAGCATGCTCTTCTGAGCTGCCACCAGCTCTGCTGCTTAGAATCTATCGCAGGCCATTCTGATTGCTCCATCCTATGATCGTGGACTGCTGTTACTTCAGGTTTGATGTGGTTGTCTTGTAGCTTGTCTCCCTGATCGCTAATTGTTATTCCTGTGTGGGTTTTGCCTCCCAGGGTAAGAGACTATATATTTGTAGATTATTTTATTCTTACCACAAACAGTATATAGCATTTTAGAAGAATTCTATATTCATAGCTCCCTTAAAAATTAATGTTTTAACTCAACCTCATGGCTTTATGAAGCCAAATTATACTCTACTATATACTTTCATTTTCTCATTAGTAGACCATTAAAGAAGGAAATGATTATTCTGGGAGATTGTGGAGAGTTCAATCTGTTAAGTGTAAAAAAGACCATATAGTGGTTGTAAACTTCATGAGTTGGGACATTGGGATTATTCCCTTCAGTGAAAATGTGACAGGGTGCTAAAGTAACAGTTACTGTGTAGCACAGGGCTACCAGCTTGGAGCTTCCACTACAGGGGTGAGGGCAGGGTTGGTCATGTTACAGAAATGTCCTGCACCTAACTGAAGCATAAGGAAGTTCTGGAAGTTGTCAGTCATGGTACATTTGAGACCCTTTATGAAGATAGAGAAACCTAGGAAACGATTTTGGCAGTACTAAAGCGAATGTAAGTAAATTGTAGATGTCTTGGTAAAAATAGTGACAATACCTCCAGTTTATTTATTATTATTATTATTATTATTATTATTATTATTATTATTATTATTTTGGTACAGGGGATCAAATTTGGGACCTTGTTCTTGCCAGGCACATGCTTATGCCCCTGAGCTATCTCCCCAGTCCTACCTCCGGTTTACTGACTGTTAGGAATTTCAAGATTTCCATTCTTAAGTTCAAAACAGTCTAAGCTTATTTTACTGTTTTCGATTTTATCTTAATACAGTAGCATTTTTATACATTGATTTGACATTTAATTTTGAGATGGAAGGACTCACAACACAAAGAGCCGTAAATGAAGCTGGCAGAGTCATAATATTATGAAAAGACTCAGAAATCTGTGCCACCTGTGAGACAAGATGGCGACTGCTCCTTGATGGATCTTGTATCTCTGAGTGACTCTGAATTTGCAATGACTCACTAGTAGCCCAAGCCATTCTTTTTCAACCTTGCCACACTTTTGAGCATTCTTTCTCTTGCGTTCTAACATCACTGAAACAGAAGCTAAGTCGGTGTTGTTTTTCCTTATTACTACTTAATTAGTCCTGTAGAGTAGATGGCTAGTCCTTCCCTGGTAAGTAAGGAAGCTTAGTGGAAGGATCCCTTTTCCTTCTCACTTTCTGGGGCAGGGGTGGTTGTAGGGGTGTGCAGACCAGAAGATTAAATCCAAGGCCTCACACATGCTAGGCAACTGCTGTACGATTAAACGACATTCCCAGTCTTTTTCATTCTTTTGAGACAGACTTGCACTGTGTTGCTCAGCCAGTTCTCAAACTTGTGACCACTCTACCTGGGCCTGCATGTGGCTGAGTTATAGATGTGTGCCAGTGGCCCTGCTCCATACTCAGTGATATGTGTTTGAGGTAACAAATGTAGCAGTTACCTTGATCCGATCATTATATGTTGTATGCATGTGCCACAGAACACGTACAAGCACAGCGTGTTGGTTAAGAAGACGAGTGTGCCTGTAGCCCAGGGCTTGGGAGGCAGAAGTGGGATGATTGTGAGCCCAAGGACACTCTGGGTGACATAGCAGTCCAGCTAGCCTGGACTGTGCAGTGAGAGACTGACTGTGGCCAGACAAAGTGAAAGTAAACAATAACAGGTATTTCTTACTAAATGTTAATGTTCAGTAAATGTTTCTTACTAAATGTTACCATTCAGCCTTCAACAGATAGCCACTGGGCATTTACTCTTCTTTCCATACAGCACTGCGTAGTAGCTGTACAGCGCTGCCAGACATTTAGCTGATACTTTCCTTGCCATGTGATGCTTGTAGCTTAGAAAGGGAACCAGTGAAATGAATACTGCAGCACCCTCCATAATGCTCCCTGGGTTGTTTATGTTCTACATAGCCTTGCCAGCACCTAATATTTTGTGTTTTAAGTCAATGTGGTCAAATATGCTTCTCATTGCAGCTGCTTGGCAGGTGGGGCAGAGGGGACCTACATGCTCAAAACAGCCTGAGCAACTCAGTGAGACCCTGGTGCTTAAGAGTTTTACCCTTTTTTTTTTATTTTAGGGAAGGGTCTACAAGGGTGTTCAGGGTCTCACTGCTAGGTCAGACGTGCAGCGATTCGCCTGTTTACAACCTCCCAAGACTTGGGATTACAGGCACGTGCCACCATGCTCAGTCTCAACTGCCATCTTAGTGTGCCTGGGGGTGGGGCTGGGGTGGGCAGGGCAAGGCAGGCCAGGGGATTGGAGATTGGTGCCTGCTTGCAGGTGCTTTTTTTTATTTTTTATTTTTGTATTTTTAGGGAAGGGTGTTCAGGGTCTCACTACACAGCTTGGACTCATGGCGAACTGCTTGTTTTCAGCCTCCCCAGTGCTGGGATTACAGGCATGTGCCACCATGCCCAGACTTGGTGGCTGGCTCAGCACACCTATGGATGTGACGTTTGCCATGGATCAAGCCTGGCCCCTGCACGTGTGTAAGCAGGTCCTTAGTCCACTGAGCTATCTCACCAGCCTAGAATTTAGGGCTTTTGGACTGAGCTGTATCCCCAGCCCTTTTACACTTTTTCAAGACTGGGGCTCTGTAAGTTGATAAATTGCCTAGGCTAGGCTCAGTTTTGTAGTCCTTCTGCACCAGCCTTGTGGAGTTCTGGGATACACAGGAGTGTGCTGCCGTCCCTGTCTGTCTCTGAAGCTTTGTAATAGTCTCTCTGCTGCACACCCCATTTCTCTGCTGTTCCCTGCACTGTGTCTCAGACTTTTCACTGTAATAGTGCCAGTATTTGCTAAATGTTTTCCTTTTCCCCAGGCCTCTTTTCATTGTGGTCCTTGACATCAGCATAACTTGGAGCCTAGTTAGAAATAGGAATTCTTGGGTTGGGGAGATAGTTCGGTGTCATAAGTGCCTGCTGGGCAAGTGCAAGGTCCTGAGTTCAATCCCCAGTGCCAAATATAAGGAATTCTTAAGTGCCCCTTGCAGAGCTAGAAACCTGGGATAGGATTTAGCAAGCTGAACAAGCCTTCAGGAGATCTGCCTGTACCCTGAGCTTGAGCACCACAGCCTTAAGTGGTCTCCTGCTCACTTCCCTAAGTCAGCCATCAGTTGCCACCCCTTCTTTCAAAATCACTTCTGTTGTGTAACTCTGTCTGTGTCTCTAGCCCTGACTTCTGCAGGCCTCTTTAAATTGTGTTCACTCTTGGGGCGGGACCGTGGTTCCATCACCAGCACCTCATGCTGCCTCAGCCCTGCCCTCAGGGCAGGCTGAGCCGGCCATAAAAATGAATAAGGAAACAAGCAAAAGTTCTGAAACAAGAAAAAAAAATTGTGTTCATTCTTGTCTTGTGTGTCCCTACAGTCCTTCACATGTAGGTTCTTAACAAGATTCATGATGCATTTCCTGATACCCATTTTACGTACTGTTGCCTGCTTCTTCCCAGACTTGCAACTTTGAATATTAGATTGTGCAATATTTTTTTTGTTTGTTTGTTTTACTCTGATGTAGAGGAGCAAAACAATGACAAAAGATCTTAAAAAAAAAAAAAGCATTACTATCTAAAATATAATAAAGATTTTCTGGGTAACAGGTTTGCCATTGTTGATATACCACATGTTAAAACTAAATTTTCTCTCCTTTTCCTTCTTTCCTAGACCTTTAATCCCCTTACTTTTCTTTCTCTCTTTAAAAGACCATTAACTTTGACTCTTGACTCCAGTTGCCTAAGTTCTTTTATAATGTGAGACGTCCTCAACTGTTGGTTAGTAAATGGTAGGGTACATGGTCCTGAAAGAGGACTCAGTCAGAGATGCTCCTTTAGGACCCCTGCATCAGGTCCTTCATACACACTTCTTAAATGTGCACGCGAGGAAATTCAGAGGCCTGAGCAGATTTCCAAGGCAGAAAATACAGTGACAGCTGTTCATGGAGTGCGCATCTTCCCTGCAGCACTCCGGGAGGCGGAGCAAAAGCCCCAGTTCAGGTGCAGCACAGAGCTATCGATCACGAAAGATGGAAAGGTCGGTGGGGCAGCTCCGCCTCAGGTTCAGTGCCTGGGATCCTCCTTCAAAAACAAGTGTAGTGAGATTGTGGCTGGAGACAAGAGATGTCAACAATTTGAGTAAAAAGAGATGAGACATTTTTGTATTTAATAAGTGATTAACCATTTTAAAGGAAAGAACAGGGATGGGGATATAGGCTCAGTGGTATAGTGCCTACCTGGCAAGCACAGGTCCTGAGTTTGGTTCTCGGTTTAAAAAAAAAAAAAAGGACAGAATAGATAGCCATTGTCACAGATAGATATTTCCTTCTCTGAAGAAGGGTCAATTGAAATATTACTTTGGGATCTGGGGTGTAAGTCAGTGGTAGGGTTTGTGTTGTGACACACAAGGCCCTTGGCTTGAAACCAAGAAAATATATTGCTATTCCAGTGCAAGCATTCAAGTTTAAGTTTCTGTACTCATATTTATTTGTATATGTGCCTTCCTATGAATATTTTCTTTGATATATATTTTATTTTATTTATTTATTTTTTAAAAGAATTTTTTATTTTATTTATTTATGTTTTTCTTGTTTCATAACCTTTATTTGCTTATTCACTCATTTTTATGGCTGGCTCAGCCCGCACCCTGACGGCAGGGCTGGCGCAGCATGTGGTGCCGGGGATTGAACCGTGGTCCCTGAAGCCGCCCAAGCTTTCCCAAGCAGGCGCTTTAGACCATTGAGCCATCCCGCTGGGCCTGATATATATTTTAAATAATGTCTCATGTTGACTTATTTACTGTTGTAGTCTAATGGTATGGCTGTATATCTTGGACCATAAATTTCATAAAAATTTGTTCTAATTTTGTTTAATAGGAAAGGCAGTTATGTCATATATTAAGAGTGTATGTTTGAAAATCATCATAGTGTATGCTGTCATGAGATTCTGTCATAAAACATACTTACTATCTTCACTTATAATTTTAAAACCTTTCTTTTTAACATGCACACAGGAAGCCTCGACCCGTCTCCCAGTTGGTTGCCCAGCAGGTTACTCAGCAGTTTGTACCCCCTACGCAGTCAAAGAAAGAGAAAAAAGATAAAGTAGAAAAAGAAAAAAGTGAAAAGGAAACATCTAGCAAAAAGAACAGTCATAAGAAAACCAGGTAAATTTGAAGAGTGTTCATGGAATTTTTGAAATAGTACAATTAGCCAATTAATATTCTCTCTCTCTCTCTCTCTCTGTCTCTCTCTCGCTCACTCGCTCTCGCTCTCGCTCTCACTAATTTTTGTGCAGGGTCTCACTATGTAGCTTGGACTCCTAGTGATTTGCCAGTTTTCAGCCTTCTTAGTGCTGGGACTACAGGCATGGGCCACCATGCCCAGACTCAGTGCGCCTGTGGGGCAGGGCCAGTATGGCATGTGGTGCCAGGGATAAGGCACTGGCTGCTCCCCTTGCCTAAGCAAGTGCTTAGTCTGCTCAGCTATCTCGCCATCCCTAATATTCTTTTTAAAATACCAATATATGCATAGCAGGCGAATAAAAAGTTATGAAAGTTGCTGATTTTGAAAGGTATATTGGAAAGCAAACACAGTGGTGACAAATACGGGCTTAAATGTTAGGAATTTTTTTTCTTTTTACTAGGTTTTAAAAGATAGTGCTTGGGGGCTGGGAAGATAGCTTTGTGACACAAATGCCTGCCTGGCAAGTTCAAGGTCGTGAGTTTGAACCCTGGTCTCTCCAAAAAGAGAGAGAGAGAAAAAAAAGAATGCTTGTTATTTTTTTTTTTTTGTTGTTTCATATAGAAAAGCTGCTTGACAGCTAGAACATTGGTGTTGAAAATACTTCCTGGATGTTTGCATGGGCTTTGACCAGGTCAGGTGGTCATGGGTCTAGGAAAGCAAGCATAGTAGTCCAGGAGTGGCTGTCAGTGGAGGAATGCCTTGTGTACAGCTCGCCTAGAGTGTTCCTCAGCCTCCTCCTAACACAGTTCTTTGGTGTTAGTCAGCTGCGTACAAATTATAAAAATAAACTTAAAATACAATTAGGTGAGCACTACTTCCAGACGGGCAGTTTTTTTTTTTTTTGTTTTTTTGGTCATGTTGATGGTTCATAAATGACTGGTTTGATTAATACTCATGATTTGAAATATTTAATGTATGTGGACAGGTTACACATTGATAACCTGAAACGCCAAGTGTATTCATTCTGTCATGCTTTTCTTATTATTTACAATGTGGTCATAAGTTCTATAGAGGGAAAATTTAGTTTTAAAAACGTGGAGATAGCTCTGTGGCACAAGTGCCTGGCTGGCAAGTGCAAGGTCATGAGTTTGAACCCTGGTCCTGCAAAAAAAAAAAAAAAAAAAAAGAAAGGTGCTTTTAAAGACATTCATCATTTTTTGTGTTTAGGCCAAGATTGAAAAATGTGGATCGGAGTAGTGCTCAGCATTTGGAAGTTACTGTCGGAGACCTAACAGTCATTATTACAGACTTTAAGGAGAAAACGAAGTCGCCGCCTGCATCCAGCGCTGCTTCCGCAGATCAGCACAGTCAGAGCAGCTCCAGCTCTGACAACACAGAGCGGGGCGTGTCCCGGTCGTCCTCACCCAGAGGAGAAGCCTCGTCACTGAATGGAGAATCGCATTAAAGTTCATTTCCCGGGTTCTTAGTCACTTCTGTCCTACCATGCAGATGCACAGATTATGCCAAGAAGGACCACATTCTCATGACACAGATGTGTGCGCAATCCTTAATTTGAGTTTTCCAAAGTTAGAATGTATCAAAATTTTTGGATTTTGCTGCAATCTCTGCAAAACATTTCCAGATTTAACATTTTGGCCTCTGTAGTTAGGTGTCATGAAAATGTGACTGAATTACTCATATGCAGTGTTACTGGCAAGTCTGTTTTCACTTTTAGTTTAGTGAATTCTAACACATAATTCTTGAATTCTCTACTATTGGCATGTAATAAGTTTAAATTTTTTATAAGATACTGCAAGCTGCCTAAATATGTATTATTTGAGAATTGTGAAACAAATAGTTATATGTATACAGGTCAGAGATCAACTTAATCAACTATTGCTGCAACAGGATTTCTTAATGGTTATCCTCTTAAATACACCTGCTGGTACTTGGTGTGGTTAAATAGGAAAGTTGTTATTAAAGAATTTGTATGAACTTTTGCCAATGTTTTTGACATGTTTTACTAAATTATTGTTTCTGAATTATGTTTCTGGTTTTATCCATTTTTGAAGATTTTTGTTTGCTTATCTTTCGAAACATTCATTTGTTGTAATGTTTATTAGCAGACTAGTAAAGCATTGATTATTTAGCTTTATAATTAAGGTTTAGTGCTATTGTCATTGAACACTGGTTATTTTCTATATTATATAAAACATTTAAATTCAGACTATAAGCATTTGGCAGAAAGAAAGAAAGAAAGAGAAGGAAGGAAGGAAGGAAAGAGAGAGAGAGAGAGAAAGAAAGGAAGAAAGAGGGGCTGGGGAGATAGCTCCGAGGCACAAGTGCCTGCTGGGCAAGTGCAAGGTCGTGAGTTCGAACCCTGGTCCCACAAAAAAAAAAAAAAAAAAAAAAAAAAAAAAAAAAAAAAAAAAAAAAAAGAAAGGAAGAAAGAAAGAAATTTGCCATATTATAAAAGCTGCAATTTTGGAAAAGCTTTAATTTAATGATAGTTTTATCACTGTTTTCTTGTCCCAAACTTATCCAGGGTCCTAGATGTTTGAATCCAGTTAAAGCAGAAGTGGAACTGTTGCACAGAACTGGGAAATAGTTAACCCTAAGTTAATTGAATTGGCTGCATATTGACACAGCAATTCTTAGGAAAGTGATTGTCCCCTATTTTCGGACACAACTGCCAATTTATGCATTTATTCATATTCTGAAATGAAAATGCATTTACAGCCCCACTATTATGTATAGCTACCAATAAAATATTTTTATGACTATAGATTTTGCATTTTTGTTGACAGCTAGTAGAGTATCTTATGTTGTACTTACAAATCCCAACTTTGAAACCACAATACTTTTAAAATTCTTCTATGGTCTCCTGCTGTCTGTAACCATTTGCTGAGTATGTATCCATCTGTGGAGACTTCTAAACTATAAAGCAACTTAAAAACATAACTTGGATGCAAAATATCACATAAATGATAACTTTTGAAGAAAAAACTGTAGACCCTGACAGTTGTGAAATTCAGTGGTTTCTCGTGGTAATGTAATTTTCTGTTTAACTTCAGTACTTTTTACAGACATAATGGTACAGTCTTTTGTAAGATGCTAGTTGTGAAATACAGTTAATTGCATACAGTAAAAATCTGTGATTAAAACATTCATATACCTCATTCTTTAGTGTTGTTAAATGAAAAATGAAAATTTGTGTTTAAGATAATTTCAGTGGAATACCAGTTAACGGATTATATTCTTTTAAAACAGGATATTTGGGCTGGGGAGATAGTTCAGCTGCACAGTGCCAGCCTGGCAAGTGCAAGGTTGTGAGTTTGATTCCCAATACCAAAAAAAAAAAAAAAAAAAAAGAATTTTAAAACAGGTTATTTTGTCTTAGCCTTAGTTTTTCACATTTGAGATGTTTTATATATTCATTTTGGGGATTACTACAAATTAAATAATTGTAATGAGGAAATGTTATAGCACTTAAGTCAAAACTTGTGATTATTAGATATTTTTAGGATGCATTTTAAGTGAACCACAAGTGAGACAAAATCTTGTTGGAAGGTGGGATTTTGCCTGATGGGACATGGATATTATCCTGTACAAGTGGAAGCAGTACAGCATGGAGATTACCCAATTCTTGCGAAGGTTGCAATTTTTTTAAGATTTTTGCATAAAGTTCAGGTATTACCTTAAAAAATTCAAAAAACAAGAATTTGAAGTGAAAAATTTTTATTTTCCATTCTTAGAGGAGTTTCAAAAATGGTACATTAGGCGTTGAAGTTTTAAGAGTGGTAATTGACATCTACCATTTTGAATCCCTGTTATAGTATTCAAATAAGCTTGAGTAATTGCCTCACTCTGTAGGACCGGTGATGATTGCATCTGACTCACAGGGTTGTTGGGAAGATTAAACATTAGTTAGGCAAGGTTCTTAGTTACCTGACCAGTTCTGGATACTCAGGAAGCGCGGTTTTTTTGAGCTGGTCTGTGGGCCTGTGGTGGAGTGCCTGCCCAGCACTTGGGAGGCCCTGAGTTTGAGCCTTAGCAGAGAGAGAGCGGGAAAACCTTACTGTAACTGTAGACAAAGGCCCATGTAAAACACAGAAATGATTTTTGTAATGCAGTCATTTCTGCGCCTCCTGGGTAGCCTGAAGGAATAGTGTTCTAACAAGTTACTCTGCACTTTCATTGTGACTTCATGTGTTTGCAGTGGTCCTAGAAATATCGTGCTTCCACATTTAATGAACCCTGTCAGTGTACACTATGAGAATGGAGAGATGATCTAGTTGCCTAGTTTGAAATTTCATTCTCATTCGTTAGTCACAGTTATCTTCACCTGGCTTCATTTTACTCTACCTCAAATATACTTCCACACCAAGAAAACATGCAAATACTGCAAGTTATTTACGCTTGTTGTTAAAGTATGCAAAAAGATTCAGAGCCGGGGGTTAGGGTGCATTTAGGGTACATTTTAGCTCTGTATTGTGATGTAAATTTACAGTGTGGCTTTAGCATTGGGGTTTTTGGATCAGAGTCTGTACAAAACAAATTTGGGTGTTTTTCAGCATTTGTTATCTTACTTTGATATAAGTAAAAGTGAAAGTATATTTTTGAGGAACACAAGAATACAAATCTCCACCACCCCACCAGTGCTGGGGATTAAACTCAGGGCTTTCACACTGAGCTACATCCCCAGCGCCCCCCCCCCTTCTTTGAGAAGAGATTCTCATATGTTCAGATGGACTCCAATGTTGTGGTCCTCCTGGTTCAGCCTCTCAGAGTTCTAGAACGACAGCCATCTGCCGCCACATCCAGCTACACATGCATACTTCTAAAAAGATTGTGTTACATAGTAGAAATACTTGACTTAATAGGTGAAATTTTTCTGCAGTGTACTTTGAAAATTTTATAAGGACAGAAGAATCTATTAGTAGGGAGGGGATAACTGTAAAATAGTGACTTGAGGTTTAGGGTCCACTCCTCACACTCACCATAGGACCCCTTCAGTGTCCTGAACAGTGGAGCTAGAAAACTGAAGAGCAGGAAGGTCATCAGTGACACAGTAAAGCCAGGTGGACTCGAGTTGTCAAGGCTGTGGGATCCAGGATGGGACCGATCGGTTTTTGAGAGTTGCGTGGAAATTGTGCCTTTGTTGGCTGCTGAGGGTGACGAAAAGGAAGCCCCGTTATTATCAGAGGCAAGGAAAGATAGAAATGGAAGAAATTGAGGGATGAGGGAGGGGGCAATGATCAGGTGCAGCTGACATAGTAGAGGAGAGTCGCCAGGGAGAAAGATAGCTTCTAGCATGATAGTTGGGGAACGGACACTAAAGGTACAGTGTGACAGATCACTGTAGGGCCTGAGGCATTGAGTTGAATGTGTAGGAGACTTCACTGGGGCAGCGATATGTGTGATACTTTACAATGATGTTCGCAAGAACCAGCGTCAGCTGGGACAGAGATTTTCCTTAAATTCTACAACTTGATTCTTTTTACAGTGGTGGTGGCAAACCAAGCTGAATATGAACGGAATCAAAAGATCGGAGGTTAGGCTCAGTGTGGACCTGACGGGGAGGCTTGATGTGGTTTTCGCCCAGTTCGTTCTGCCTGCAACCAGAATCATGGAGAGAATTGAGCTGGTGACCTGAGGTACTGCTGACAGACGCGGGGCACTGAGCCCCGTGAGCCAGTGTCATCTCAGTGTTACATTTTAACGTATTAATCAGGCGCTGTGTTTAGCCAGTGCACATGCCTGATGCAGTGAAGCGTGTGAAATACTATAGTATGGCTAGGTACTTCAGTGGCAGAAAGTAGACCGAGACCTCTGGGAGGTTTTAGTTCTCTGGGACAAGTTTTACATTCTGAACTTTTTTCCCTCGTAAGTGGGAGTTATAGTATATTATTACTATTATTAATATGTTATTATTAGTAGTATTAGTATTTTTATGTACAGGGTCTCACTATGCAGCTTGGACTTGTAGTGATCCTCCTGTTTTTAGCCTCCGCAGCCATGGGATTATAGGTGTGTGTCACCATACCCAGAATTGGTCTCCGACTCGGTATGCCCTGGGGGTGGGGCTGGCATGGCAGGTGATGCTGGGGCTCAAACCCTGGTTCCTGTGCTTGCCTAAGCAGGTTCTTTAGTCTGCTGAGCTATTTCATGGGCCCTAGTTTACTATTACACTTTCAGTATTTCTCAGATCTAGGCTTTCTTTGCATCAGTATTACTTAATTCAGTGAGCATTTAATATGTTTGGGTACTGGGCACTGTACCAGGGGGTTGGTGACAAAGAAGACAGCATGGGCATGGAAATCCTGTCTTACAGATCTGTAAATAGCCATAGTGCCATCACTGCAAAGGTACAAGTGGGTCGGGTGCAAAAGCGGCAGAGGAGAGAGTGCTTGCTACCTTTTCTTATCACCCAGAAAATGTTACTTACGCCACAGTATTCACTGCAGGTCCACATTGAAAATGTTAGACCTGGTTCCAATGTTTGCAGCTGATAATGTGTAACCAGGGTTGAGCCATTAGCTATCTTACTACTGTAGGTTGAATTTCCAGAGTTGAAGATTTTAAGCTACGTTATCAGAGGTGACATGATTTTCCTCCAGTTTGTAAAGTCAAGAAACAGCTGAGCGTGGTGGTCCACACTTGTAGCTGCCTCTCCTTGGAAAGCTGAGGCAGGAGGATCTTAAATGTGAAGCCGTTGTAGGCAATTGAACAAGACCCTGTCTCCAAAGTAAAATTGAACAGTTGGGGACAGGTAGGTCAGTCGTAGAGAGTTTGTTCCATAGTAGCCTAAAACCAAACCAAGTCTAAAACAAAACCCCAGCACAATGAGATCGGTTTGCTTTACGCAAGGATGTTGAAGAACCATTAGGTCACTGTCCAAATAAGAAATTTCACTCAGACCAGTTTTAAGAAAAGCTTTACATAAATAAATTTGCCTTCAGATACAATGTAGACCATACGTTTAGCTTCCTTAATATGTGCTATAATTACAATAAATTTCAGATTCAAATTGGGCTCAATTTTAAAAATTTTTTATTTTTTATTCATTTTCATTTTTAACTTAGGTGAGAACTCAATAGCCTGTATGCCTGTATTCCATACTAAAAAATGTTTTCTTGTTTTTTGGGGACAGGATACCACAGTGAAGCCCAGGCTGGCCTTGAGCCCTCGGCAGCACTGCTACCCCAGTCTCCTGAGTGCCGGGATTGCGAGCATGCGCCAACACTTTGGATTTACAATTTTATTCTTGAGGCCCTGGAGGCCAGGGAGCCTGCCTGACAAATGCAAGGACCCGGGTTTGATCCCTAGTGCCGCCTGAATGCCAGCTGCACTCAGCTGGTAGTAAGACCTTGTACCAAATAAGTAAAAAAATTTTAAATTTTTTAAATTCTTCAATTTCTGTAATTTTCCAAATTTTGACGTTTTCTTTTGTTTGTAAAGACCGCGACTATCCAGTGTAAATAAATCTAAATAGTAATACTTTTCCTAAAACGCCTTTATTTCAAGGTGTGACAACAAGCCCCGAAGGGAAACTGGAGGGGGATCCAGTGAACCTGCCTGCCTCACCCACCACAGTTCCTGAGCTGTGGAAGCCCAGTGGCGTCTGCAGCCTGCCTGGGAGAGGGGGTATGGGTGGAAGGTGCGGCTTTTGGACTCTTAGCAGGAACAGTTAGCAGCTAGACTGGGAACTGTGATGCATTAGATTCCCACATGTCTGTGACTTGCATTAGCCTTTTTTTTTTTTTGTCTTTTTGAGACAGGGTCTTGTTATGCATTTCAGGCTGGCCTTGAGCTCACTTTTGTAGCCCAGGCTGGTCTCGAACTCGCACCAATCCTCCTGCCTCAGCCTCCTGAGTGCTGGGATTACAGGCGTGAGCCACCACGCCTGGCTTGCATTAGCCTCTTTTAATTAATAACAGTGACAGTGAAGTGGTCTTGTGTCTACTTCTGAGGTTAGCAGGAGCTGGGCGTAGTTCAGCTAGCCCGGGAGACAGCTAATGGATGCCCCCCCCCCCAAAAAAAAGTGATGTGAACATGTTTTCTAAAAAGGAAATAGGCTGAGTTCTTAGGCTGCAGGTAGTTTTTGGTCTTTGAAAGGATCAAAGAAAAATACCAAAGATTAAGGGACACTTAATTAGAAAAGTGCAAAAAAGTAATTTTTTTTTTTTTTTTTTTTTTTTTTGCGGGACTGGTGTTTGAACTCACAACCTTGCACTTGCCAGGCAGGCCCTTGTGCTACGGAGCTATCTCCCCAGCCCCCCAAAAAGTAACTTTGTACTTCACGAAAACAGAATGGTAAAACTGAGGCATGTAAGACAAGAATGTGTAGGGGGTTACTGATGCATAGAAGGGTGTTAAGTATCAGCAGGAAACTGAGCGCAGCTTTCAGCTGAGTTTCAGCATGAGGGTAGCATTCTTTTTTCTTAATTTATTTGATCCAGAGTCTCGCTACGCAGTTTAGACTTGTAGTGATCCTCTTGTCTCAGCCTCCCCAGGTGCAGAGATGACAAGAGAGCGCCACTGCGCGTGGAACCAGTTCTGGCCTGCAGTAACCAGGGATCAAGCCCCGGTTCTTGCCAGGAAAGCACTTAGACCACCAAGCTATCTCCCGTATTCTCTGCCTTCAATTTTAAGAAACCTGGGGTAGGTTAGCATGTTTAATTGGTTTGTATATTGTAATTCTGATCCTTGACAAGTTTTGGAGGACTTGTGTATAGGAGTTTTAATTTAAAAATTAAAAATTGCAGGGTGAGGAGCTTGGCTTGGCTGGAAGCTGCAAGCCTCACGTGTGCAGGGTCCAGGATTTGACCCCACCAAGGGGCAGTCGCGTTAGTGACACTTGAAGGTTCCTGCTGTCCCACCAAGGGAGCATGTCCGCAGCGTGCTCCTTGTTCCCTCCTGCCTGCTGGTTCTGCTGTCTGAGTACCTGGAAATGCCAGCATTGTCCTCATCTCAGGGTCGTAGGAGAGGTCGCCTCTTGCTGGTTGGCTGCTGCCCCTCTCTCTAGTCTCCAGGCCTAGACCATCCATTTTCACTCTTTGTCTTACCCTGACCCTACACTTTCCCCCACATTTACTGGTCTGAAGGAGCATTTAAAATGAAATACTTTCTTTTTTTGAGATAGGTAGTCTTGCTTGCACTATGAAGTCAGCTGTAGCCAGGCTCATGCAGAACTTGGCATGATCATCCTGCCTCAGTTTTCTGAGTGCTGGGATTATAGGTGTGCAATACTTCAAAACCAGCTCCATTACTTGCCAGTTTTTCCTTCAGTCCAACAAAGTCTCTAGGAAAAATGGAGAAGTATACTTACTATAAGCCAACTAACAGAATAAATTCTAGGTCTTTGTGTTCTGTAGCTAATCTTACTCTTTGTCAATTTGTTTTAATCCCCAGGGCCAGTCTGAGATTTTCATATATCAGTCCCTTTCGACTTTTACTTTTGAGTAGAATCATTGATTGTAGCATTTATTATTTGGTCATAGTGTGACATGAGGTAGAATATTGGAAAACACATGCATTTTGGATCTTCAAAGATTTCTACTCAACTTAAGGGTTTTCATTAACCATGTAGAAACTTCTCTGAATTTCACATTGCATAAGAGTAACGTAACATCTCTTAGGAATATTAACAGACTAATTTTTTTTCTTTTTTTTTTTTTTTGGTTGTACCAGGGATCAAACTCAGAACCTTGCAGTTGCCAGGCAGGTGCTTATGTGACTGAGCTATATCCCTGGCCCAACAGACTACATTTTACAATGTGGAAATTATATCAAAAAATAATTTTACCTGAAAGGTATAGATTTTTCATTCCTAAAAAATATCTTTAAAAAAATCAATAAGTCATAGAAATAGGAATGGAATGCTCACCAGGATGTTAAACCTACTGTAGAGTGATCTAATTTTTTTTTTTTTAAGTCTGATTTTGTTTTAGAAGGTCTCACTATGTAGTTCAGGCTGGCCTGGAACTTACAGTGATCCTCCTGCCTCAGCCTCAGCCTCCCAAGGTGCCCTTCTCTGTAGAGTGACTTAGAGATGCTAAAAAAGAAGTGGAAAGAAAATTTCCAGTAGTTGAATGCCCATTCTATAAAGTAATAGTATCAACCAAAAAATAATAAATAAAAAGCAAGGTCAGTCTTTCAAATAATGAGTCTTGAAACTTGCTTGAGACTTGAACTGGAGCTTTTTGTAATGTGTGTAGCTCTCTGTCTCCTGTTTTAAGCAACAAACACTTCTATTTAAGTAACAAGTACTGCTACTTAAAAATTCTTTTTCTTCACTTGAATTTATCCTTTTAATGAAGATCAATATAAATTAAAAATTTGTACGTGCCAGTCTATCAGAGAATTAAGACATGTCTACAGATGAAAAACAGATTTAAGAACATAGATATACACAATGAATGAGATTCCTATTGTGGCATCAAAGCATTTAAATATTTCAGTAACATTATAGGAGAATAAAAGTACCATATGGGAACCCTGGAACGACCAGTTTGCCTGTGCTTCTGCACAGCCAACAGAGGTGTGGTGGCTGCTCTGAGAATGCCTTAGGACTTCTTCAGCAGGATCTTTTGTAATCATAGGATTAAGGGAATGATACATGATATGGGATACGGCCCAGAATCCTGATACAAGTAAGCGCAGTATGGTTCATTCTCCCAGATATGCTCCTCCAATCAACTGTTGCAGAAATGAGAAGTTCCTGGCCTCCCTTTGCACCAGATGAAGATTGCTGAGGTCAGTTCATGAAGAGGAAGACCTGTGGGGTCACTTCAGTTTCTTTGTTGGACTAAAAAAGTCATAATGTCTTTTAAACATTCTTTAAGTACTAGGTTTTAGTTTAATACCATATTTAACTTGCTGTCAGAAGCTATTTCACAATCTTACCGATGCTTTTATCTTTCTCTGTACTTTGTTAAGTTTGCCTTCATTTCTCTAAGAATTGTAAGGTGTAGTGGAAAGGTTAATTTGGTATTCTGTTTTTGCTGTCCTGTATCCCGGAAGGCGGTACACTCCTTCATTTCTGAATACTGTGCACCAGAGCCCATCGCCTGGCATGTAGAAAATATTCAATAAATGTTTACTGAATGAACAAATGTATGTTTTCATTCTCTTTACCCATACTAATATGCCCTTGTTCTTGTTAGGTAAAGCAGGCAATCCAATCGTTATTGGGGACGAAACTGAACCTTAATTGGTTTAGTGACTGTGCACCGTCAGAGCCAGCGCTTTCTGGCACAGGGATTTAGTCCTGTATTACACAGACGAACTTCAGAAGCCCCGTTTAATTTTGAAAATTGTAACAGCACAACTCTTTTCCGCGAAGTGTGTGTTTCAAGGCTGGCGTTCCGGTGCTCGGCTGCCTTCTCTGGTCCCATCTCCGACGCAGCGGCACTGCGGCAGGCAATGCTGCCTGCAACACAAATCTGAGCGCTCCCCTTTCTCGTGGCGCAGACTCGGGGCAAACTCGGGGTGCGCTCCCGGGGCTCCCCGCGGTGCCCTCTGCGCCTTCCCTTGTCCCTCGGCCCGGCGTTACTCGCCGCGCTCAGAGCCTGAGCTGCCGCCTTGCAGAACCGCCCTTGGTGGAGCTGCCGGCGCCCCGCCGCCCGCCGCCCGCCGCCCGCGCTCGCGCTCCCGCCCGCGCCCGCGCTCGCGCTCGCGCCCGCGCCCGCGCTCGCGCTCGCGCCCGCGCCCGCGCCGCAGAGGGGAAGCGGCTGGAGCCGGCTTGGCCGGCCCGCGCGCACCCCGCTCGCTCGCGGCCCCGGGCTTCCGGGCTTCCGGGCTTCCGGCGGAGCGGGGCGGGGCCGGCGGCGCGTGCGCTCCCCGCGCTGCTGCTCGCCCGGCCGGCGCTGAGGCGACGGCGGCCGGCGCGGGCCGCGGCGATGCGGCGCTACTTGCGCGTCGTGCTGCTGTGCCTGGCCTGCGGCTTCTGCTCGCTGCTCTACGCCTTTAGCCAGCTCGCCGTGTCCCTGGAGGAGGGCGCGGCCGGCGGCGGCGGCGGCGGGAATCCGCAGGCCGCAGCTGCTTCCGGGCCGGCGGCCGGCGGACGCGGCGCCGGGAGAGGCGCGGGCCCCGCGGCGGAGGCCGGGCGCCGAGACAGGTACGCAGGCGTGGGCTCGGAGTGCGGCTTGGACCCCGCAGCCCGCGTCGCTCCTCTTCTACCCCGGACCGGCCGTGCGGAGAGCCGGGAACAGATTTCCATGTGTAGCCTCGCTGGGCGCCCGAAGGGCGGGAGCGGCGAGACCGGCGCGGCTTCCCCGGCCCGCCGCGCTCCCGCGCCGACCCTGCGGGTCCGCGAAGGCCGCGGTCGGCTGTGGGAGGGGGCGGATGGGGGTCTGGACGAGAGAGTTTGCGGGCTGTAAAGTCTTCTTTGGAGAACACTTTATTTCACAACTTAAAGGAAGTGGGGGGAAAATTGAGCGGTGCTGCTCACTGCGCTCGAGCCTTTTGTGGGGTGGACTAGGTGTGCCCAGGTCACTGCCGGAGTCGGGGCAGACCGGCTGAAGTGGGGAGAGGCTTGGGAAGGGCGGGGCGGGGGCGACTGTGGGCAGCCCTGGGGCGGAGGCTTTGATCTCTGGAGGCCGGGGATTGGCGGGCGGACGACGGGGGCTGCCCCGAATGGGAACGGATGTGTAGGCAGAGGAAGTTGGATTACCGCGGTTTCTGTGATTTGATTCCTAGGATTTCAAGATTTAATATTCATAGAAAGGCTAGTTCCAGAGACAGTTCTCGACGCAATGTTGTCCGTCCTAGGAGAGGCACTGACAGCGTGGAGAAGCTGGACTGTCAAGTTTTACCCTAGTTCTCTTAAGGTCAGGCAAATTCCTAAAACATCAGGGCTGTTTATTTTTCTGAGGTTCTGTGAATGCCAGACAAGCGTTGAAAAGTGGTAGGCGAAGCTAAGTTGTTTATGATTTTTTCTATTACTTTGCAGTCTTAAAAGTTGTAGAAAAGGAATTATTTTTATAATGGCAGAATTGTTACAAAGCAACACTTTGAATATTGAAACTAGACTGATGTGAACATTTCTTTGTGCTCGAGTAACGTGCATTTTCAGTCTGCTGCCTCAAGTACTTGACAGCTTCCAATGAATTTGCTTGGCTAGTTAGTTCTCACAAGCTTACAAAGCTTGACATTTAGAAACTAGGGGCTTCGGTTCTAAAAAAATATTTATTTATTTATTTATTTATTTATTTATTTTTTGTGGGACCAGGGTTCGAACTCACGACCTTGCACTTGCCCAGCAGGCACTTGTGCCTCGGAGCTATCTCCCCAGCCCCTTTAAAAAATATTTAATAGAACTAAGTTCGATGTGTCAAGAGTTGAGTCAGCTGGACTGCAGTACGCATATAGGTCATCTGCGCAGTTTCACTCATGTTAAGTGCACGTCTAAGTTAAATCTAAAGGTGTGTTAGTTTTTGTAAACATGGGGAAAGTATGAACAGTCTGGAGAACCTGGACTGAGTTTTTAGTCTAGTTCAGTTAAGGTCAGGCAAATTCCTCAAAGATCAAGACTTATTTTGTGGTTGAGGGCAGGTGCTGTTCAGTCCCAAGGTTCTTACTTTACATGATACCACCTAAAGTCAAACCAGGTGCGATGGCACATGTCTCTAGTAATCGTAATCCCAGCACACTAGAGGTGGAGGCAGGCCAGTGTGGGCTACAGGAGTGTGAGGCAGCCGGCCTGAATTACCTTGTCTCAGAAAACAGCAAACAGAAACAAACATGTAACCACTTCTAACATCTTTACAGAGATTGGAGATTTTTTGCTACTGGGCACAGAGTAGTTATTTTTTACCTGCTCTTTTAGGTACAAGTCATTTGGTCAAGATCCAGATGGTAGCAGAAATTAAACTGGAAAGTATCCCTGTATGTACAAATGGCCTCTGATTAACGAATGGTAGGAGTCCAGCCTAGTCGGCGGGCGAAGTAGGGACTAGAACTGTGGAGAAAACATTTCCCACTTCGCTGTAGCACTCTGGTATCACTGGAGTCTCACTATTTTGGATATCCTCTTACCTAAAAGATGAGAATCACTATTTCCTTGGAAAACCTGGGGTTTAGGTTTGTAATCAATAGGTACCATTGGGCAAATCTTATAACTCTTTGTTGAACAGAATTGTTGGAAAGAGCCTTTCAGCTCCTTAAGGCAGTGGTTCTCAACCTTTCTAATGCTGTGACCCCACAATACAGTTCCTCATGTTGCGGTGACCCCAAACCAAAAAGTAATTTTGATGGCTACTTCAAAACTGTAATTTTGCTACAGTTACTATTTCAAATGGCTTTAGGTGACCCCTGTGTTTTGTTCAACCCCTGCCAGGGTCTCAACCCACAGGTTGAGAACTGTTGCCTTAAGGTTATAGGAACCAGTTTTCAGCAATGCACTTACTTTGTGAGGTTTCACATTTTAGTCACTTAGGGATAGTGGAATTCTTCTGCTTCATCAACTTTTTTTTTTTTTTTTTTTTTTTTTGAGACAGTGTCTCCCTGTGCAGGCTGGTTTTGAGCTCACTTTCTAGTGCAGACTGGCCCTGAGCTAGCAGCAGTCTTCCTGCTGGGCCTCCCGGGTGCTGGGCTCACAGGCCTGCAACCGCTTCCAGCCACTGATGCATCTTGATGGTGATTATCAAAATTTCATCCCATTGGGACTGCCAGCAGTAGTGGTGGTGGGAAGTCAGGAAACTACTAAATGCTTCAGTGTTAGTACTTCACTTGGAGGGGCTCCTGGGGCTTGAACCCAGGGCTCCATCCATGTGAGGCAAGCGCTCTGTCACTTTTTCAGAACTCATTCTGCCCTTGGTGTGACGTCCCGTCTCCTCACTCCTTTTTCACTGCTCATAGGACAGTGACCTATGAAGAAAGTTGCGTTACTTCCTGGAGACTCCTTCATCCTTTCCACTGTCCATAGGGCTGGTGAGATAGCTCAGTGGACTAAGTGCCTGCTTCGGCAAGCACAGAGACCAGGGTTCGAGCCCCGGTTCTCTCGTACCTTGCTGGCCCTACCCCTGCGACTTGCCGAGCCTGGCTACTGAGTCCAGGGGTGGAGGTGCACACCTGTAATCCCAGTGCTAGGGAGGCTGAAAACAGGAGGATCACTACGAGTTGAAGTTGTGTGTTGCGGCCCAGTACCAAATACAGAAATGGAAAGGAGAATCCACTGCCAGTAGCTGTTACTTTCCTTATGGTGGCCCGGACTTCACACATTTGGGTAGTGCTGTTTAGTAGCAAAACAGCAGGCACAGGGGACTAATAAACAGCAGGAGCTTATGCTGCCCAGTGCAAGTCAGTGGCCACCTGGGCCAGAGCCCCAGCGGGCTGGGTGTTGGCTCGGTGCCTCTGAGACCTGCCCACAGAAGAGGCCATCTCACTGTTGTCCTGGGTGGTGTGAGGGTAGGTGCCTGGCTGTACCTCAGTGCCTGGGAGAGCTTCACCTTCTGCCATTGTGAGGTTGGGGCCACAGACTTCTGAGCGCAGCGTGTACTTGGGCGGACCTGATGTGCCATATTTAGTACATGCCAGTAATTAAAATTCTTCATTTGGCCAACCAAAACATGTACTATTGACTTAGAAATCTTACTTATCGGAGCCCGGCGGGATGGCTCAGTGGTCTAAAGTGCCTGCTTGGGAAAGCTTGGGCGGCTTCAGGGACCGCGGTTCAATCCCCAGCACCACATGCTGTGCCAGCCCTGCCCTCGGGGCGGGCTGAGCCAGCCATAAAAATGAGTGAATAAACAAAGGTTCTCAAATAAGAAAAAAATAAATAAAAATAAAAAATTCTAAAAAAAAGAAAAATCTTATTATCATAATGACGGGTTATACCCATTGAAGTACTTTCCTCACATAGTAAATTTAATTGTGTTTCTCTTTACATAAAAATTTCTATCGGAGTTTTTTTTTTTTTTTAATTAATTAATTAATTAATTTTCTTGTTTCAGAATCATTGTTTGCTTATTCACTCATTTTTATGGCTGACTCAGCCTGCCCTGAGGGCAGGGGATCGAACCATGGTCCCTGAAGCCTCCCAAGCTTTCCCAAGCAGGCACTTTAGACCACTGAGCCATCCCGCTGGGCCCCCTTTTTTTTAAACACTTAAGTCTTTAGGCATGGTGGTGCATGCCTGTCATCTCAATACTTGGGAAGCAGAGGCAGGAGGATTGCCTTGATTTCAAGACCACATCAACTTAAGTGAAGGTCAAATTTGAAAGCTCTTAATGTAAATATTGTTCCATTGCCCGGAGCCTCCCAGGGCTTGGCTGTGATCCTAGATTGCCTTCAATTCATGGACAAAATAATCTTCCTGGCTAGGCTTCTGAGTAGCTGGACTACAGGTGCAAAGGTGGGTTACTGTCCTTGTTTTTTCTTATTGGGTTGTCAAGATTATTTTTTGCAGGTGCTGAGAAGATAGCTCTGAGGCATAAGTGCCTGCCTGGCAAGTAGAAGGTTGTGAGTTTGAACCCTGATCCTGCAAAAAAAAAAAAAGGATTATTTTTTGCTTTGGTGGTACTGGACTGTTGGACCGAGGGCCTTTACACTGAGCCACATCCCCACTGCTTTTTAAGACTTTTAAGTGTGATAGGGTAGTGCTGAGCTGCCCCGATATTTTCTACCTTGAGATCCTCCTGTCTCACTCTCTCAAGATAGTGGGATCTATAGGCAGGGGTGACTTGAGGCTGGTTTTAAAGTCCACATCATGAAATGTATCCTTTTTGGAAATGGTTTTTTCCATTTGGAAATGGGAAGTATTGACATTTTTGATCAGGCTACCCTTAAAAACTGTATTTTGAAATAAATACGAAGTTGTAGAAAAATGCAGAGCTAACTCTTCCTCACCTGCATTGCCCAAGAGGAGCAGCTTCTGGAGCAGGGCGCAGCCTTGCCACTACGTGGTGTGTTAATGCAGCACTGGGAGCCCAGGGTGGCGTGTCGACGGTGTAGAATCAGAGACCTGATTCTGGACATCAGCTGTTTCCATGTGCCTCTGCGTGTGCGCACTCTTACACACTGTATTGTATGTGAGTTGATTTAACTCCCCCTCCAGCCACAGCCCTACAGTTTTGTCACCGCAAGGCCTCTGTGCAGCCCCTCACTCAGCGTGCTTTACAGATGGCCAACTAGAGCTGGACGCATGAAGCCTCATGTGTTGTGACTGCGGGCCACACTAAAGCATTTACAATAAAACCATTTGTACTTATGGACTTAAGTGCTTCTGGCCATCACGGTTTCCTGAAGACGTGTCCGCTTGGCTTACTCTGATGGCTCATGAAAGCTTCTGGGCGGCCATTGCTATGTTGAATATCTAGTCTTCGATGTGCACCTCCTCGAGTGATTAATAACCAGAATTTCATGACAGCAGAGCTAACCCTGCTCCAAGAGGAGCAGCTTCTGGAGCAGGGCGCAGCCTCGCCACACACTGTGTGTCAGCGCGGCACTGGGACCCCAAGTTTATCTTTCTGATGTTTTCATCTTTGCTTTCGTTGTTGTTGCGTCTGTGGAGGGATAGTTACCAGTGTTCAGGTCGGTTGTTTTTCCTTCTTACTGCTTTATTTATAACAGTTATGGATATATGTGTAGTGTGGGTTTCTAATTGCTCTTTTAATCTCTAGAACCATTTTTGCATACATGGGAAAATGGATATTTAGGAGTTAAACTAAACAAATAATCCTTGTCAGCAGTACCTCAGTGTTTTATGATTTTTAATGACCTTTTGTTTTGTTTTTTGCTGGCTCAGGTTGCCTTATGGATAGGTGTGGGGCTCGCACCACCATCCTGTGTGCCTGACTGGGGTTGCCTGTGCAGGCACTTAAATCACTGAGCTAACCTGAAAACCCATGACTTTTTGTTTTGAGACGATCCATTATATAGTTTAGGTGGGTCTTGAACTCACAATATAGTCAAGACTGGCTGAAAGTTACAGTGATCCTCTTGCCTCAGCCTTCCATGTACTGGGACTACAGTCATGTATCACCACATGTGGGCAGTTTTTTTTTTTTACTTTATTTATTTATTTATTTATTTATTTATTTAATGTTATGGCCGGCTCAACCTGCCTTGGGGATAGGGCTGGCGCAGCATGTGGTGCTGGGGATTGAACTGCAGTCCCTGCACTTGCCTAAGCTTGTCTAAGTGGGCGCTTCAGACCTCTGAGCTATCTTACCGGCCCCTAAATTGTATGCTTTAAAGGGAAATTAGGCCACAGTCTTTGACTTGTACCAACTGTAAACATCCTAAATTTATAAGAGCAGACATTCCTGCGTGTTACACGCCCATGGCTGTGGCTGCGCTGTATATGCTCCCATTCCTGGACCCCACTGAAAGAGCCGTCCTTGTGTTGGATTTGCCGTTTCTTGGCATGAGTGAGTAGGGGCTGGGTTACAGTTCCCAGTCCTATGTGGAGCTTCTCTGCTGTGGTGCTGTTGCGTCTGCTCACGCTGCTGGGGCCAGGTCCCTCGTGGAAGGTCAGTGCTGCAGGCGGGGCGTGTCTTTCTTCTGGGGCTGGCAGTCGCACACAGGACTCAGCGTGGTCCTTCCACTGGGGAGGGCGAGGCTGAGTAGTTGGTGAAAGCCTGCGCGCAAGCAGTGGCCCCTGAGGAGGAGGAGGGAGCTCCTGGGAGGCTGGGCAGGCAGGGTCGGAGGAGGAGACGGTGACGTGGGGCTTCTCGTGAGCATGGCTGTCACCTGAGGAGGTGTGGACAGCTGAGTGGTGGCGCTCAGAACGTCTTGGGAGGATGTGTGGAAAGAGAATGAGAGCAAGTGGAACCGGTGAGCCACGCGTCTGCTGCCTGGGAACCTGTGGCACTCCTGTGACTTGTTTTTCTCTTAAGACAGAAGATGTTAATGTATGAATTGAATTTTCTAAACTAAACCCTTCGGGTTCGAGCTTCATTCCAGGGTGGCTGCTGTTTTGAGTAGGGTTGGGGTTGCCGCTGGGCTTGTCCAGTGGGAGGGAGGCGGGTGCCTGGGTACCAGAGGGCGCCACGCTCCTGTGGTGCAGTCCCAGCGATGCGATGTGGAGAAGTAGGAGATGAGAGCCCGTTGTGAGTGGAGACGCCAGGGTGCAGGACTGCAGGTTGAGGCCGTGACCGGGTCCAGGGTGTGCTGCTTCAACTGCTGGGAGGAGGAAGCACAAGCCAGCCAGGTGAGGAGTGTGGGTTTGACGGTGGGTAGCGCTTCCTGCACTGTCTCCTGCAAGCTGACCTTTGGCCATCCCTGCCTGACCACTGTCCACGCCCTCACTGCTGTTTCTGCAGCGCTTGCCCCTGGTGTGGTCGCTCAGTAGGTCAGGCGTGATGGAGTTGCTGAGTGGATGCAGAGGGGCTTAGAGCCTGGTACTGAGGGGCTTGGTGAACGGACCGGGGGGCACCAGGCTTGGAAGGCGGGGCGGGGGGTGCTGCAGGCCTGCCTCCTGCCAGCTAGCCCCTCCATAGGGCCAGGCCCTTGGCCGCATGGATGCTCGAGTCCACTCCCCGAAGCCTCTCTGCTGCCTCTCTGCTGTGCGTGTGGGGCTTGTGGGGCTGACTAGAGACAAATCCTCACACGTCGTCCTGGCTTTCAATAAAGTGCCAGAGACTCTGACCATCCTGAATCCATTCTATGTGGCACCTAAGTAAACACTAGCAAAATACAGGGCTTTGGGGGTGGACCAAAGAAGCTTCATAGGAACCCCCACCCTACCCATACTGAGGCTTGAACCCGAAGCCTTCACGCTGAGCCGCCATGTCCGGCACGGGCCACTGACCTGACTGGATCTCATCCTCGAGTCTGCTTGCTCATCTCCTGTGAGCTTTGTTAGAGTGATGTTGGAGTACATTGCATTGTAAACGCTGCACAGCGTCCTGAATTTGGGACCAACGGGCATACCATCAGAGAGGCTAGTTAAATGTTTGTCATGGGCAGGCATTTTAAAATTTGGGGCTTCAGAATATTAACAGTGGGTTATTTGTTTGCTTTAAAATTGTATAAATTATACTTAATAAATGTGCTCTTTGATGCATTTGAATTTTTTAGTTTTATATTAGTGCCTGTTTGCAGTCCATGATGTCTCTCTTGTGAGAGGCTGGCAGTGCGCACAGCACGCCTTAGTTCTTCATCCCTCCCTCTCCTCTCTCTCCCTCCACCTCCTCCTCCCCCCGTCCCTTGTCCTCCCTCTCTTGATCCCCTTCCACTTGAAAAGATCTGTCTCCTTCCTTACATTTTTAGTTTGTTACATATGAGGGGAGCCATCTACTATTTAAGGCTGTGTGTGTAAATTATTTCATTTACCATTATGGTACCAAGGTACAGCTGTTTTTTTTTTTTTTTTCTTCTTGTTTCAGAACTTTTGTTTACTTATTTATTTTTATGGCCAGCTTAGCCTGCCCTGAGCGCAGGGCTGGCGCAGCATGTGGTGCTGGGGATCAAACCGAGGTCCCTGCAGCCGCCTAAGCTTTCCTAAGCAGGCACTTTAGACCACTGAGCCATCCTGCTGGGCCACAGCCATTTCCTTACAAATGATTCAGTTTAGTTTTTATTGCAGAGTACTACTCCATTGGCTTTGCACAGGGCATGGTAGAAGTCATGTATCCGCTGATGGGCTGATGGAAGCACTTGTGAACATGCTTTTTGGTGGTGCTAGGGAGAGAACCATAGACTTTGTAGGCCTTGGGGCCTTCTGCTTGTATGCTAGGCCACAATATTCGGGATTGAACCCTGTGCCTTTATGAAGAGCTGAAGCCTTAGGCTTTTTTATTTTCTATTTTGAGACAAGGTCTTGGTAAGTCTCTAAATTACCTAGGCTTGGGCTTGAGCTGAACTCTTGCCTTGGGCTCCCAAAGTGCTCGGTAGCAGGCCTGGGCTGAATCACCCTGGTGGTATCAGTACTTTTGACTACAAACTCTGATTTTTTTTCTTCCCTGTTCTTCCCCCCTTTTTCAGACAGGGTCTCATTTTATGCCCTCAGATTCAACATCCTCCCGCCTCAGTCTCATGTGCTGGAATGAGAGAGTTGGCTGCCATACTGCACCCAGTCTGAGTTGACTTTCCATCTCTTGATATGTAGTGCTTCTCATCCAGGTCTGACCTGAGCTCCTGTGTCCTGGGTTAAAATTCAGCTTCTTGGGCCTCTTTTGTGGAGATTCTTGATTACCTAGGCCTGATCCTTTATTTATATTTCTGAACAGTGAGCCCCAGAGCAGGCTGATGTCAGAAACAGCAGTAACAGCTTTTTTCTAATAAACCTGAAACAAGGCAACAAATGGCATTGCTCCAGATAAATAATTTCAAGTAATTTTTATAGAGAAATTGGATTTCCATCTCCCAGTCTAAAAAGAGATTGACAGAGGGTGTGAAGCAATTAGATCAGTTGTAATTTGGTAGAACAAAGGTTGTGTGTTAGTATTGATTATAAATTGTGGATTTGTTGAAACAGTGGTGAGGTAATGTCTGTATCTGAAAGAGGAAGATTGTATCGGCCCTGGTGTGTTTGTTGTGAAGCTGTTTTTTTTTTTTTTTTTTTTTTTTTTTTTTTTTTTTTTTTTTTTTTTTTTTTTTTTTTTTTTTTTTTTTTAATGAGCAGAATATATTTATTAGGGAAAACTAAGTGCCTATCTGAGAGATGGATAAGAGGGGCTTCTGAGTGGGTAGTTCCCGAGAAGCTGTCTCTTCCAGGGACTTTTTATAGAGCAAAACCATGTGGTGAGGCAGGCCTAAGGAGGTGGAGAAGACATGGGAGTGCCTTTCTGTGGGCATGAGGTGGGACAAAACTATGGTAAGCATAAAATTTGTTACCTAAACGAGTCCCAGTACAGAATTTATAAAAGAAACGCAAACTCATACCTCCGTCCAGTGATCTCAGTGGGAAACTCCAAATGATGCAAGGAGAAAAACCTGATCCCGGATGGATGACCTCCAAAATGATAGAGGGGACAAATGACCTCCCAGCCTGAAAAGTACCTGGGGTGAGTCCGTGTTTTCTAAAACCAAAGCATGAATTTTAGGAACAAATGGAGGTGATGAGTAGAATATATTTATTAGGGGAAAGAAAGCTCCTATCGGAGGGAGGGACAGGAGGGGCTCCTGAGTGGGTGGTCCCTCTGTTGTGAAGCTTTAAGTATCTCTGAGAGCATTTGAACTTGAAAGAACTGTAAGTTTTAAGTGTTCTTTATACCACTAAGTTTGACTTCCTAGTGTAAAGTGTAAGATTGTAGACATACCTAACCATGCTGGAAGAGAAACTAGGTAGAAATTGACACGGGGTAGGTAGGCGGTTCGTGAACAAAAACTGCCCGGCGCATGCTCAGTCACAGCTGGGATTTCATGTGTTGAGAAGTTTGCAGGTGTGAAAAGAAATCCCCTTTCAACACATTCTTTCCCTTTCACAGTACCTATTGTACTCTTTTTTTTTTTTTTTTTAATGAGTTTAGGACAGGGTGTACAAGGTCTAGCTACATAGATTGGACTTGCAGTGATTCTCTTGTTTTCAGCCTCCAAAGCACTGGGATTACAGGCATTTGACTCCCGTTCTCAGTTGCCCTTGTGGCACGGCACTTTAGTTGTGGGAGCTTTCAGGCAGGCCCTCTGTTGTACTTTTTGAATTTTATTTACTCTTCCAAGTTTTTACACTAAGAAGACAATACAGTGTTTACTTAGGTGATTCTGATTTATTTCACTTATGAATAGATCTCTAGTTGTATTCATTTACTTACAAAAACTTGAGTTTGTTTTTATAGCTTGAGTAATACTTCCACTGTATAAAAATACATCTTTTTTATCTATTCCTTAGGTGAAGGGCATGTAGGTTGTTTGCATGTTATTTTATATATATATATATATATACACACACATATATATATATATGCATATAGTGTATATATATGGTGTATATATATATGTATATATGTATGTGTGTATATGTATATTTTAACTATTCTCTTTTTAAAAAGGAGCTACATTCAATTACCCGGTGTGCCATGCTGGCCCAGCCCCCACCCTGGGTGCCTTGAGGTGGCTGATTTGAAAGTGGGTGTGGTGACATGCACCTGTAATCTCAGCATTTAGAAAGCTACAAACAGGAGGATCACTAGGAGCCCTATCAGTGTAGTGAGAGAGACCCTGCATACACTCTACTAAATACACTTTTAAAAAAAGCTCCAAAACAGAAAAGAAAAAGAAACCAACACAAACAGAAAAATTTTAGCCAGTCCCTCAGACAGAAGACTTCTCTCTAAGGCATATTAAGAATTTTTAAAAACTGAGGACCCCAAAATTCAAAGACCCGACCCAAAAATTGGCATCTGAGATAGGCTTCTCAGCGAAGAAATGCAAATAGCAACTAAATATGTGAAAAGAAGTTCAACATCCCTGGTCATTTGAGAGATGCTGTTTAAAACAACACTGAGATTCTGTCTCACCCCAGAAAGCAGGGTTGCCGCCAGGAAGTTAGTAACAACTCCTGGTAGGGCTGTGGGGAGAAAAGAAGCCCTCCCCTCTGTTGGTGGAGTGCAGACTGGTACAACAACTATGGAAATCGGTGTGGAGATTCCCCCAAAAAGTAGAATTGTAGGTCCCTTTCAATCCACTTTTATTTTCCCAGAAGTGCTGAAAACATCATACCACAGTGATAAATGTTTACCCATGTTTATAGCAGCCCAATTTGTAGTAGTTAAGTCTTAGAAGCAACCTAAGTGCTCATCAACTGAGGCATGGATAAAAGATGTATTTTTATACAGTGGAGTATTACTCAGTTACAAAAAAGATAAACTCAAGTCTTTTATATTTATAATAAGTAAATTGATGCAACTAGACACCTACTCATAAGTGAAATAAATCATCATGTTGTCTCTCTGGTGTAAAAAACCGAAAGAGTAAATAAGATCTAAAGGTACTGTAGGTATAGTGAAAGGGAAAGAAACTGCTCAAAAGGAAAGAACAACTGGGTTGAGGGAAAAGAGGAAAGAAGGTAAAATACAATCTGTATACATATACATATACATTTAATTTTTTGATCGATTTTTCATGCATATAACTGGTAATCAGAACAACTACGTTGAAAGTAACAATATGCAATAAAACAGCCATTGTTTATTTCCTATCTTGTTTTGATATTTATCACTACATGCATATGCATTTATTTTTTTATTTTTTATTTTTTTTTTTGCCTTTTTGAGACAGGGTCTCGTTATGCAGTTCAAAGTGGCCTTGAGCTCACTTTAGTAGCCCAGACTGGTCTTGAACTCGTACTGATCCTCCTGCCTCAGCCTGGCAAGTGCTGGGATTGGGATTGCAGGTGTGTGCCACCACACCTGGCTTGCTTGCTTTTTATTTAAAACGGGGCGGGGGGGCTTTTACTGATATGTGTATTTTTATTTTCCGGCCTTATCAACCCTTTAAGCTATAGCAGACATCTTTCTGTGCTGTGCTAGAACATGGTTATCCTTCAAAGGAAGACCACATTACAGTGCAGCTTTTTTTTCTGTTATTTTTAAATTCCAGCCTTATGCTGTAATGCATAGAATTACTTAATAGCATTTAGCACCAGTGTCCCAGAGATTCTGACTTAATACGTTTGGTGTGGGGCTCTTGATGACTGTTTTTCTGCCTCCAGCACTGAGAACCCCGGCCTGAGAGTGTTGACATTTGGGAGAGGTGTGATCACAGATTTTGCAAATCAGAGCAGCATTTCGAAGACTTTAAGAACAGTAACTAACAACTGACTCCTAGAGAAAATGAAACAGGCTGCTGCTGAGACGTTAACGGGGTGGGGTCCCCACAGTGCGGAATGTTTGATCTTTGTTTGGAGGAGGAATAGCAGTCACTTTCTGTGCTGTGAGGGTTTTTCTTTTCTTCTCAGTGCCAACCTGATGACTGCATTTGACGTTTCTGCTTTATCTTGTATGATGCAGTGAGACTGGGATAATAGAGACAGGAGCTGAGCCCCTTCTGCTGGCATTTCTTCTTCTTCTTCTTCTTCTTCTTCTTCTTCTTCTTCTTTTTTTAAGTGTAAAACACGCTGTTAACTTCAGTTCAGATTAATTAAAAAAAAAAGAAAAAGGATTTTTTTCCCATTCCATCAGCATTTATGGCATTTTTGTTCCAGAATAAGCAATTTTTTTTTTTTTTTCAAATGGATTTTGTTCTAGGGTAGTGTGCTTGGTTTATGAAGGAAAAAACTTAAGCTATATTCTGTCTACCATCTGAGGAAGCGGTGTGAATACATCAAGGGAGGTTCTGACTCCAATGTCATTTTCCAATTGTAGTATATTGTAAACTGAAGGTTTTTAAGTTTTATTTAACATAATGGTACCCTAAGTAAAAGAGAAACCAATTTTCTAAAAAAAAAACAAACACCAAAAAACAAACCAAAACCTAACCTTCAAGTTACCAGTAGCAGCATTTTCCTCGTTGTAAATAACGGAACAGGCGATTGTTGGTGAATTTTTTATCAGCTCTTGACTGAAGTACTCATGCAGGACTCTCATTTCTGTCTCACCCTATCAGGTGTAAGGATGTCCCTCTGTGTTACTGGACTCCCTATTGGATGCTGCCCTCTGATGTTTGTGGAGTGAACTGCTTTTGGGAAGCGGCGCTTAGGTAGGCACTTGGCTCATAATGAGTAGATCAGCGTAGGTAAGATTAGTAAGTAGTAAAAGCTTTTGACTGCAATAGGATATCAAAGTGTTTCTTTTTCTGTACTGTAATATTATGCAAGAAAATATATGTTTTATTTTGTAGTTCAAGCTAGTTCTTAGTGTATGCTGCATATAAATGCCTTAATATATTTTAGATGTTATTAAGGTAAACTGTTCTTAGGGGAATTTCTGACCTGAATTATGACACATTTATTTATTTATTTATTTATTTATTTATTTATTTATTTAATTTGACGCTGGTGTACTGAAGAAACATTTTGTTGGATGGGACAGAGTGGAAATATTGTATCAGGGAACAGAGAGATTGAATATTGGAATGGAAGGGTTGAAATATATATTTATCTTTACAGATTTATAAAGGAGCAAGTGACAAGACATTATTTGTTGGTTGCTAACTTGTTTCGTTTTGTTGCTTCTGGATGAATGAGGCTTCCTGCTGGCTGGCTTCTGCAGTTCCTTCCTACTATCATATTTAGTAGGAAATACATTGTCCGAGTGGTATCAGGGAGTGACTGTCCCAGAGACGGTATGGGGAGAATGTGGCCAGCCAGTAGCCAGGAATGCCCTTTCCAAAAGGATATTTTTTGTGAGTCATCCATCTGCCTGATTCACTTAAATTGTAATTCTGTCCACTCCGTTTACCTGGCACTATGCTCAGTGCTAGCTGCCAGAGTTTTGAGCCTGGTTAGTGTGCTGCTTCCCCGGAGCGCCTCCTGATGTCTACAGTAGTTACCCTGAGCTTACAGTACCAGCTGACCGGGTGGCAGCTGTGGAGAGGCGCAGCCTCATGGAAGGCGTCCAGATGTAGGGAGCATGCAGGCGGCGAACAGGCAGCCGGTTGGAAGGGCAGGAGGTTGGGTTGCTGTGGAAGGAACTGCAGTTACATTTTTTTAACTTTAAACTTTCATGTAAACTGACTAGTGATTATATTCTAGGCTACAAGATGATGTTTGCGTACTTCTCTGATGTGGAATAATATCAAGTTCATTGCTATTTCTATCACCTCACATATTTATCTTTGTAGTGAGAACATGCAGATCTTTTCCCTTAGCAATTTTGAGGTGAACACTGGTTTTAGTTAAATTCACTTTGCTGTGCCCTAAGTCTTGAAAACCTTCCTTCTGTCGGAAGCTCTGCTCCCTTTGGTCTGCACTACCTACTTTTCTCTGGTAACTACCATTCCAACATTGTACTCTGAGAGCTGCATTCTTGTGGCCCAGGTTGGCCTTGAACTCAATAGTAGTCCTGCCTCAGCCTTCCAAGTGCTAGGATTATAGGTATGTGCCACCATGCCTGGCTGTAAGAACTGGGTCCTTTATATCTATTTATAGCATATGTTTAAATTTTTGCATTCTTGTAACATTATTCATCCCATGAATAAATGACAGGATAATTTGAACCAGATATTGTAATTATACCCTGTTGCTGTGGGAATGACTTGGGGTTGAAATATAACTATGGACCATTCCAAGTAAGATCATTCCAAGTTTTTAAAAAGTTTTAAAGATGTAAAATAATCAAGGAGCGATACATATGTGTGTGTGTGTGTGTATGTGTGTGTGTGTGTGTGTGTGTGTGTGTGTATTCCCCAAAAGATGTTAACTATGATGTATCACAAACATCCATTTAAAAAAAGTCAATATGTGAACAAATAGAAACACCATGCTATGGGATGGGAAAATAATGACATCAAGGTGACAGTTATGCTTCAACACAATACAAATTTCATATACTTAAAAGAGAGTTTGGTCTAGTTATAAGAAAAGCAACCACTTAGCTTTGTTTTTTTATAACATTGGAAAATTGTGGCTCCACGCTTTTCATTCTTACCAATATTTGGTAATAAATATTTAGTGTTAACAGGTAGCCTTGTACCTTGTATCACAAATTTAACTGGAACCTGGGTAAACTTGGGAAACTTCCATATGATCTTATTAGTTTTTTATTTTTTTCTTGGTACCGGAAATTGAACTCAAGACCCTATGCTTGCCAGGCAAGTGCTTTTTTACTGAGCTATCTTCCCAGCCCCTGATTAGTTTATTCTGATTTATAAAAGAAAAAAAAAAAACCTAGACCTTTGGGGAGATCATTACAGTATGAATAATGGTAATCATCCTTCTTCTTTGACTTTAGCATTACTCCAGGGAACCAGGCACGGTGGTACGCACCTGTAATCCCAGCACTCTGGGAGGCTGAGGCAGTCAATTGTGAGTTCAAGCCCAGTCTGGACAAGGTAGTGCAAGACCCTATGTCAACATAAAGAACTAAGGAAGGGCTGGATATGTATCTCATTGTGAAGGCTATGTGTTCAGACCCGCATGCCAGGAGGAGGAGGAGGTAAAGGAGGAGGAAGAAGAACAGAAGGAAGTAGAGAAGGAGGAATAGTTCCCACCTGCCAACTGTCTGATGTCATGCGATGCTGCCACCAGGGGCTCTTAATTTTGGCATCCTGTTCTTCTTCTATGTCCTGTGTAACTTTTCCAGTTTGAGTAGGTACGAGGTAGAGAAATTCCCTCCAGGTTTAGTAGCTGTGCAGTGAACATTAGACAAAACAGGAAGATGGCCTGTCCTATGTTTCTGTGCATGTTAGGCTTTCAGTTAGTTATAATTTCTAACTTTGGAAGTCTGATGTTTTTCCCTTGAAGGGGACAACACAGTTGCCATATTGATGACTGTTTTTACACTGTGTTTCAGAAACTCTTTAAGCTTAGAGCATTTCCCCCTCATTTTTAGAACTTAAATAATTTGTGTCTGCCTTTACTCAGTCTTCTGTTTACTCTCATCTCTTCTGAGCATTCTGTCCTAAAAACCAAGCCAAACCAAAGCCTGCTTTCAGCTCTTCAGGTATCACCTGTTGATTCTCTTTTCCCAGGAAACTTCTTGTAAAGGTCCTCACCTCACTTTTTATATGTCACACATAAAAGGCAGGTAGAAAGTTCATTGTTCACCTGAAGCCATTAATTAGCTTATTGAACTGTTCTCTAGGAATTACGCAGGTATGGACTTGAGTCTGTATCAGACTTCTGGGATCACTGTAACCCTTTGCATATCGGCAGCTATCATTTTACGACTTTCTAGGGCAAATGATAGGTCAATATTGATTTGTTTTGTTGAATTGCTGTTTCCTACTGAGTTTTGAATGTTTATTTTGTGAACTCTGAAAACAGTGCACTTCATTTTTTACTATGGATATTTTCCCAATTGGTTTATTTAACTGTTTGGATTATGCAAACTCTTAATTTTAATATTATAGAATATTTTGTTTTAATCTAACTAATTTTTCTATGACTTAAACTTAAAAAATTAGTATCTCAAATATTTAAATCTTCCTCTTTGTGGGAAGTATTGATTTTTTGGGTTGATGGAATCTGTGGTCATAAGTGAATTTAATATAATTTAATGTTAACAGTATTGTTTTTCATTGTCTTATGCCAATTTTAAGAGATATATTTATGAATTATTTTAATTATACTGTATAAGATAATGTTATATTTCATGTTGGATTTTTAGATTTTTGGTGTATGCCTTTGCATGAAATCTTAAGTTTCATAAGTATTCCAGAAATGATGTACGTTCAACTCTTTAAAGTAGCTAATATAATTCAACACTTTATTTTTTCTATAGATTGTTTTCATTTGAATCTCTTTAATAGTGTGTCACAATGTTTTGATCAACAGCAGGGTTTAAAAGTGATTTTCAGCATCTGGCTCCCGCTCTCACAGCCATTGCAGTACATTGAACTCCATAGAGACAGTGCCGGGAGAAGTGAAGCCCAGATGGGCACTGGGTGCCTCTGTACCTCGCTGAGGAAAGCAAGTAAACAGACAAAGGAGATCCCAAGAAGCCGAGAGGCAAGACATCATCATATGCACTGTGTGCAAACTTGCTGAGAGGAGCACAAGAAGAAGCACCCAGATACTTCCGTTACCTTCTCAGAGTTTTCTGAGACATGCTCAGGGAGGTGGAAGACCATGTCTGCTAAAGAAAAAGGAAAAATTTGAATATATGGCAGAAGTGGACAAGGCTCATTATGAAAGAGAAGTGAAAACTTATGTTCTTCCTAAAGGAGAAACGAAAAAGAAGTTCAAGGATCCCAGGGTGCCCAGGAGGCCTCCTTTGGCCTTCTTGTTCTGTTCTGAGTACTGTACAAAAATCAAAGGAGAACATCCTGGCCTGTCCATTGGTGATGTTGCAAAGGAACTTGGAGAAATGTGGAATTATCCTGCAGCAGATGGCAAGCAGCCATATGAGAAGAAGGCTACTAAACTGAAGGAAAAGTATGAAGAGGTCATGGCTGCCTACCAGGAAAACCTGATACAGCAAAAAAGAGAGTTGTCAAGGCTGAAAAAAGCAAGAAAAAGAAGGAAGAGGAGGATGGAATGGAAGATGATGATGAAGAGGATGAAGAGGAAGATGAGGAGGATGAAGAGGACAGTGATGATGATGAATAAGTTGGTTCTAGTTCAGTTTTTTTTTCTTGTCTGAAGCATTTAACTCCCCTGTACACAACTCCTTTTGAAGAAAAAAAAAAATTGAAATGTAAGGCTGTGTAAGATTTGTTTTTAAACTGGACAGTGTCTTATTTTTGTATAGTTAATACACTATGGAATGTGTCCTTGGCCCTGTCCTGGTGGTATTTTCTTTTTTTTTTTTTTTTTTGTCTTTTTGAGACAGGGTCTCGCTATGCAGTTCAGACTGGCCTTGAGCTCGCTTTTGTAGCCCAGGCTGGTCTCGAACTCACACCGATCCTCCTGCCTCAGCCTCCCGAGTGCTGGGATTACAGGTGTGCGCCACCACACCCGGCTCCTGGTGGTATTTTCAATAACTACCAACCTTGTCTGGCACATTATGGGGGTTGTAAATTGGCCTGGAAATTTAAAGCAGGTTCCTGTTGGTGCACAGCACAAATTAGTTACATATGGGGGCGGTAGTTCTCATCTTCGTTTGTCTCTGATGCAGCTTATATGAACTAATTGTTCTGTTAACTGAATGCCACTCTGTAATTGCAGAAAAAAAGTTGCAGCTTTTGTTGACACTATGAATGCTTCATAGTAAATACAATTTTTTTATTAGCTAAAAAAAAGTAATTTTCATGAATAAAATTCCCAGTAGTCATTTTCCTTTTTTTGTATTTTTATTAGCAGTTATGTTAGCTAGAGGACATAACTCTTTAATCAGAGGGGAAACTTCTATTTTAAAGTCATACATTAAGGAAATTACTGTATTTCCAAACAGTTTTCCAGTTTATTCAACTACAAAATTTCCATTCATGGAGCAAAGCGTAAGGTTGTGTACGCCTGTAATCCCAGCTGAGCCAGGGGGATCATAGGTTCCAGCCCAGCCTGGGAAATCTAATAATTTAAGAAGACCCTGTCCAAGGGCTGGGTCTCGCTCTGTGCAGCGGCCGTGAGTGTAGTCACCGGGGAGTGGCTCAGCAGGGCAGCCCTGGCAGGTATTCTTGTTGGCAAGGTTGTTACTAGAAGTTTATTTCTGTGTAGTCTGACTTTACATATTCCTTAAAATGCTATTCTGAATGTTACATATTGTTTTCTCTGTGGAGTCTAATTTAATAAAGGCTAGAGGGACATACCAGAATATATTTATGTTGTTTCAAAGCAAAACAGGAGCCAGGTGTGGCGCAGCATGCTGCATTGCTGTGGGCTCGAGGCCAGGGTGGGCTGCATAGCAAGACCTGTCTCAGCAAGTCCTGCAGAGCAGAAATGCACTTAGAATAAGGGGGGTATTCTGTGGGTCAGCATGCGTTAGTGGGGGTGGTATTTGGATTTGCTACTAGAGCACTCTTCATGGGCCTTTTGCCTGACCTACTCCACTCACTCCATCACTGTTGTCAAGGTTCAAGTCCGAGAAGGTCCCAGTAGCTCACTGCGCTCTGCTGGGCTTTGCCTGCTAGTAATGTTGGAACACATTTTTGTGCTAAATCATTTGATGAACAGCTGCAGCCTTGAAATACCCCTAAATACATGTATGTAGCATGTGTCTTTTAAGAACAGGGATGTTTTCTAGCGTGATGATAATGAAATTGCTGCCCCAGATTGTTTAGCACTGATGGATTATATAGTCCTACTTATAGTTTCTTATTTTCCTGTTGAGTCCTTCAAGTATTTCAGGGGCCGGCCAAGGTTACACTGCATTCAGATGTTGGATCTAGGGGTCTAGGTAGTTCTCCTTTACTCTAGATCTATACTTAGGGGCTGGAGATATAGCTCAGCAGCATAAGCAAGCACTTGTCTAGTAAGTGCAGGGTCCTGAGTTTGATCCCTTGTTACACACACACACACACACACACACACACACACACACACACTGTCTGTCTGTCTGACCGTCTCACCCTTTACTCTGCTTGTATGGGAGGAGTGTGATAATGCTGTCCTTTGTGACACGGGTTTTCCTCCTTCAGCAGAATGTTCTAATTTGAATTTGCCTGTCTTAATGGTTAGATTCAGAATGTGGGTAGGTTTGCTTTGTAGGTCTGTTCTTTGGTCATTCTATCAGGACTCTGCTGATGACATGTTTATCATTATTGTTGATCACGTGTTTAGAGTGACATTCTCCTATCTCTACCCTAGTCACATCTTTCTCCCCTACATGGGAAGCTACTTTGTTTCTGTATGGTTTTAAATCCAGATTATTACAAAGATGATTCCAAAGTAATAATTTTTGTAATTCATTCTTTCTGTACTTACTGATTAGTGTTCATCCTTAAAGATGAATTTTCTTCCTTTACTCCTTTATTTTCAACTCATGTATTCATTTTTTTAAACTCATATGTGGCTCATTACAATGCTCAGGTTATGCTGCATTTAACCTTGGGAGATTTCTTCCACTGTTATTGAAAAACAGGTTTGACCTTAAACTGTCCTTCTGAATAACATTTCTTTCAATCTGTGGGGATTTTAGTTCATATTGTGATTAAAATATAGCACATTTTCACAGTCCTTGAGAAGATTACACCATTCATTTGGGGATGCAATGATAATTGAATCCCGAGGACTGTTGAGAAGGGTTGCGTTATTGATGTCTAAGTATAGAAGCTTGCTTTAGGTTCCTTTGAGTTACAATTGATTTTCCTGTCCTTGTGGTTTAGAGAGAAAAATGGTAGCCACAGACACCCTTAAAGTTGTTTCCTTTCGTCAGTTTAAGTGTTGGGATCTACACCATGTATAATGCTTTCATTCAAAAGGGACACTGAAGAGAAAAGGGTGTTCCACATGGTTGAGTTCCTCTAGCAGCTGGTAAATAGAGCTCTGGGGGTGAGACTACGGTGACTCTGGCCAAGATGCCTGAGAGGACTTCCCAGAATTGATTTTAGAAGGATTTATTGTCCTCTTGAGGAATATTTTGCTTTTCTTCTTCAGGCTTATTGCACTCCTCATTTCTACGTACAGAGACCTTTGGTACCAGGGATAGGATTCAGGACCTTTGGCCTGCCATGCAGCTGCTTATGCCACTAAGCTATCTCCCCGGCCCATCTCTGCATATAGAGAATTCTGTGAAAATGGTATGAATGGCATTAATTAATTTATTTGGCTTTTGATGTTGGTATTGGATCTTATTGTAGGCCAGGTAAGCAATCTGAACTTCTGAGACTCTCGAGGTGTTTTAGCGCCCTGGGAAGTGGGAGTTGGAGGCAGCGAGCAGGAAGGGAAGCCAGTGAGGTTTCCCCGAGAGGTTGGGGGTCTCAGTGGCCTTGTTGTTTACCTGTGTCGCTGTGATGTTGTCACTGGAATCACACCCCTCACCAGACATAGAAAGCACCAGCTCTTTCTGCGGATCCTAGTTTGTGTTTAGCTTCCGGTGGGCTCAGGAAGGCATGGAGGGGCAGCTGAGCACATGGTGCTCTGGGCGCCTGGAGTAGAGGTGCAGAAACTGCTCTGATGGTGTTCTGCTCCGATGTTTTTTTTTTTGTTTGTTTTAAATATATCTAGGACAATTGTTTGATCAATCTTATATAGCTATATGTATTAATCTAAACTGATCTGATGATGAAAATATGTAATATAACCATTGTTAAATTTAAATAATAAAAAATTGAAACTTGAAAAAAACTATATCTAGGACAGGGTCTACAGGGTCCCACTATGTAGACTGGACTCTGGCCTTCCTGTTTTCAGCCTCCCAAACACTTGGAATTACTGGCATGTGCCACCATGCCCAGTCTCAATGGCCACTCAGTGCACCCTGGAGGCGGGGGCCAGCACAGTAGTTCAGATGTTTTTTTTTTTTTTTTTTATCTTGAAACCATGTATTA
>PVJA010018743.1:0-39401 GCA_004027025.1 Myocastor coypus
AAAAAAAAAAAAAAAAAAAAAAAAAAAAAAAAAAAAAAAAAAAAAAAAAAAAAAAAAAGAGGGAGAAAAAAAAGATTTGCCCATCATTTGAAGAATGGTTGAAAAAGATGTAGTATTTTTATACAATGGAATATTACCCAGCTATAAAGAATGATAAACTGGAAGACTTCATATGTAAATGGATGTATGTTGAACATATACTCGAGTGAAATAAAATAAAACTACATGTGTAACTATTGTATAGTCTCCCCAGCATAAGAACTCCAAAGAAGAAATAAAAATGGAAGGGCATAACACAGCTGAATGGAAATCAAAGTCTTATGGATTAAACAACAAAGTGACTGGAAGCAGAAAAGACAGGAAACATAGCAGGAGCAAAACCATACACTTATGTACACAGGATGAATCAGATATTGGTCCTAAGAACCTTCAAAAGGTTTTTCACATTGATGATAGCAACGTGTACCACTAAAACTATGCCTCGAATGCCTGTCATTCTGGTCTTTTAGACATGTACTGCTTCTAATTTAAATTCAGTTACTGCTACACTCTCTCTCAAGTAAATGGTTGGTTAACAGAAAAACGAAAAAGGGTATTAATTCAGAGTAAGAGACTGGGCAAAATGTCATAGGCTTGACAGGCTACAATTTCGTACATCCTTGGATTTCTAAATGTATGTGTAAAAATGTGTAACTGCTTTAATCACATTATATAGAGGTCTATTAAAATATCAATGATTGATGGAAAATACCAATTTCAAACTAAGTGTAAGATGTTTGATATTCAGAGTGATATTAGGCTCAATTACCTATGCTATAGAATAATAGTATCACGAAGCTTCTCTGCTGGAGGGTTGAGAATGTAAGTTAACAGATCAAAAATTGGAGAAAAAGAAGGGCCATGAGGATAACCAACATTTTGGCCCTAGCCCTTCAAGGTCAGTGAGGACTCAGGACATAAGAGAACCTGTGCTGTAATGTCTTATAACTCAGTGGTATCCCAAATTTTCTGGTCAAGGAGATTACAGAACCTCAGAGGAAAGGGATAAATGAAATATAGTGTGTCTAAGGAGAGTCACCTAGAGAAAAAAAACATCCTCTCAGGGTTTCACAGAAAGCAAACTGGTTAAGCAATGGCTATGACTCATCCCGAAGGCTAACACTGACAATAGTTCTACAAAGCACTGCACATGGTTCCAAAATTAATACTGAGGGGATTTGACCTTGGAAGATAGAAAAGATGAATGTTTTGTTATACAGGTCCTGCTTTAACTTGCTCTTGATCACCCAGTGGAAAAGCTTAATTGTGAGGCATAAAACACAGAGCTAGATTAGTATAATGAGCTGTAAGAGGCTTAAATCAACAGCTTCCAACATTGCCAGTTTCACTGGTAACCCAATGTAATTATGGAACATTGGACTATGTATACAACTACATCCTCTCAGTACAAAGAGAAGAAATTTTTTTCTTTTTTCCTTTCCTTACCAATATCGACTAGAAAATTTATCACGTCCACATCCTGTGCTGCGTATAACTACGAGGACAATATGCAATGTGTCAGTTATTGTGAATGTACTACTAACATGTTTTGAAGCTATCATATTGTTATTTCTTATTAAAAGTAATAAAAAAAGAAGTATAGATACAACAGAATAATATACTTTGAACAAGGACTGTAGATAAGCTGTATTGATACCAAAGCAAAACTACAAACGAATAGACCTAATATTTCAATGAAACCAAATTCCAGATTAAAAATAACTTGTCAAGTTAAAACAAGGGCTAACATGTATAAAGGGTGGCTTAATTAGACACATAGAGAGGAAAGAAGTTCAATAGGTTGAATATTTAATATTTAATTTTTTGAAAGTTGAATATAATTTAAAATATGTAAACAAATGGACTTCTACTTAATGAAGCTAGTACCTCCTTCATATCTTCATTATTCATAAATTCAAATCATAGCTTGCCATTTACAAAGCAGTATAATATTTAATCCACAGAATTTCTAAAAGGCTATGTAAGAAATGTCATCAGTATACTGAAACTTCTGTATTTTCAGAAAGCAAAAATAAGTAGGAAATTTCCAACTTTTGAAAAGGATAAAAGAATAACAAAAACTGAAAATGTTAATTACTTGTAACTGGTGGATAACTGAACCAATTACTCGTTGATAGTACAGTTACAAAAGCAGTGGTAGTTAGTGAGAAGATGCCAAAACATAAAACATGCTGCTCAAGACTCATTTAGCTTAGTTGCAACCAAAAGATGATGTGAACATAGAAAATAGGCATTACCAATGTCAGGCTCATTAGTCAGTGTACACTTTCACCATGCTGTATGTCACCATGGCTCACCAGGCCAACCATTAACACACCTGGCTTCTAATCTATGATTTGTACGTGTGACCTTGGATAGGTCACCACTACTACCTACTACTTTTTCTTCTTCTCTCCTCTTCCATCTCCTCCCCCTCCTTTTGATTCTTGTTTATTTTCATTCTTTTATTTAGTAGTACATGTTCATAGTACATAAAAAGCATAGGGAAAAGACATGTATACATATCTTCATTTTTTTATCCCCTTTCCATCCCTTCCCTCCCCTATATCTTTCTGGATTTCCTTCCTCTGTGAGAAAGATCAATCTCCCTACTTCACATTACTTATATTTTACTTTACTCTGTATGTAAATACGGGGTTTCTCATATAGAGAAACCATAAAGTATTTAAGCTTTTGTGATTTATTTCACTTAACATTATGGTTTCAAATTCATCAGATTTCCTATAAATGACTGAAGTTTTACTCTATGGTAGAACAGTACTCAACATTCACTGTCAACACTACATTTTTTATGCAATGATCCACTGACAGATATATAGGGTGTATAAAAGATTTAGCTATTATTAATTTAATGCTATAAACATGGGTATGAATGCATCATTATAATATGATACCCTTAACACTTTTACGAAGATACCTAGAAGGAGAATAACTGCTCAAGAGAAATTTCTAGTTTCAGTTTTTGAGGAATCTCCATATTGATTTCTATAGTAGCTGTACAAGTTTATACTACCACCAACAGAGCAGAAGGGTTCCTTTCTGTCCTTGGCTTCACTAACATTTATATTTCTCACTCATTCGCTCTTGGGTAAAATGGAATCTCAGAATTATTTTAACTTGTATTGTCCTGATGATCAATGATGCTAGGAACTTGACAATTTGTACTACTTCTGTTATGTGTCTATTTCAATTGTTTGCCTATTTTGATTGGGTCTTTTATTTCAGCAGGTCTAATTACTATTTTTTATTTGCTTTTAGAATTTGAAACACTAAGGGCTGGCAAGATAGCTCAGTGGACTAAGCACCTGCTTTGGCAAGTGCAGAGACCAGGGTCCCATCCCTAGTCCTGCAGGCTGCACCAGCCCTATCCCAGGGCACGCTGAGACAGGGACAGAGTCTGGGTGTGGTGGTGCATGCCTGTAATCCCAATGCTAGAGAGGCTGAAGAAAGGGGGATCACCACGAGTTGCAGCTATGTAGTGAGACCCTGTAGGAAATACGAAAAATGAGCAACAACAAAAAAAGAATTTTAGACGTTAGTCCTCTGCAGAAATTTTGACAATATTTATTTTCCATTTTGTAGGTTGTCTTTTCACTCATTTAGTCCTACAGAAGCTTTTCGACTTAATATGATCCCATTTGTTGATTCTCAGAAATACTTTCTGTGCAACTGGGGTCCTGTTAAGAAAGTCTTCAATTATGCCTATGATTTCAAGACTCATATCTACTTTGTCTTCCATCAGGTAGAATGTTTTTGGTTTAACATTTAGTCCTTTAATTCATTTTGATTTAGTTTAATATATGGTGAGAGATACAGTTCCAGATTGAACCTTCTGCACATGAAGAGCCAATTTTCAAAACACTATTTATTAAAGAGGCTATCTTTTCTGCCTTGTGTGTGTTTTGGCCCCTCCATCAAAGATTAAATAGTTGAATGTACTTAGGGTTGTTTCTGTATCTACTGTTCTGTTCCACTAAACCTCATTTCTGTTTCTGTGGCAGTACCATGCCATTGTTAATCTTAGCAGCTTTGTAATGTAACTTTAGAATGATTTTCTCCAGTTCTGTGAGGGATGCTGTTTAATTTTTGACTGGAATTGCATTCAATCTGTATAAACTATGGCCATTTTGAGTATATTGGCTCTTCCTACCTAGCAGCAAGGGATATCTTTCCATTTTCTAATGTCTTTTCCTTTTTCTATAGTACTGCATTTTTTAAAAAAATTTATTAATTTTAATAAAAAAGAAATAAAAATGAGACTGCTTCAAAACAAGTTAGCAGGACAGTCACAATAATTAACACAATGCATATTGTTGTCTTCAAAGTAGTTGTTCAGATCACAAGATGCAGGCATAACTTTCCTAAACACTATTAGTACAAATCTTTCTTCTCATTGAACTAAGAAAACAGTTGTATGTATAGTTCAATACTCCATAATAGTAGTGGGTTATCAGCAGAAATAGCAATGTCAGAAGTTGTTGACTTGAGCCTTTTACAGTTCAGCATATTAATCTGGCTTTACTTTTTATAACTCATGGCCAAGTTTTTCTGCTGGATGGCTAAGACCAAGTTAAAGCAAGACCTATATAAAAAAAATGTAACTTTAGTATCTGACAAGGTCAGTCAAATCCCCTCAGGATTTACCTTGAAACCATGTACAGTGTTTTGTAGAACTTTTGTCAGTGTCAGCCATTTGGATGAGTCACGGCCACTGCCTGACCAGTTTGCTTTCTCTGAAAGCCTGAGAGAATGTTTTCTCACTAGGTGTCTCTCCTTTGTCACACTGTACATCGTTAATCCCTTTCCTCTGTGGCCCCATGATCTCCTTGAACAGAAAATGTGGAACACCACTGAGTTATAGGATGTTACAGTATGAGCTGTTTTATGTCCTGAGTCCTCACTGACCTTGAAGGGCTAAGGCCAAACTACTGGCTATCCTTGTAGCTCTTCCTTTTCTCTAATTTTTGGTCTACAAACTTAAGGTTTTTTTTTTGTTTTTTTTTTTTTCCAAACTTAAGTTGTTAACCCACCAGAAAGAGGCTTAGTGATACCATTACTCTATAACACAGGCAATTAAGGATTAAACAACAAAGAGACAGCAAGCAGAAAAGTTAGGAAACATGGCAGAGGCAAAACCATGGACTTATATAATAGACAGTGGTCCTAAGAATGTCCAACAAGTCTTTGAAACTGAGGATTAGCAATGTGTTAACTAAAACCATGCTTAAAATACCTGTCATGCTGGTCTTTTACATGTGTGCTGCTTCTAATGTCATATCAATTATTGCTGTACTCTCTATCAAGTAAATTTTTTAAAGGATAATAAAAAAGAATAAGAGACAAGGAAAAAATGCCAAGGATTGACCTGCTAAAATTTTGTATAAAGGTTAAGATTTCTAAATTCCTGTGCAAAAATGTGTAATTTTTACCATATTCTATAGGAATTTATTAGAATATAAATGATCACTGGAAAATATGATTCCGTGTTAACTGTAAGGCATCTGATATTCAGATAGTGATATAAAGTACTGCATTTTTCGTAGTACAGTTTTTTTTTTTTTTTTACTTTCTTCGGTTAATTCCTAAGTGTTTAATTTTTCTTGGTTCTACTGTGAATAGTATTTTTCCCTATTTTTTTTCCAGTGGATTTACTATTAGTGTACAGAATGATGTTCATTTTTCTGTGTTAACTTCGTACCCTTCTACATTATTAAATTAATTCTAATGAATTGATTGATGAATTTTTATAGATCATGTCACTTGCAAATAATGAAATTTTAAAAAAATTAATGATGATTATCATTGCATATTATTGTCTTCAAAGTAGCTGCTCAGATTGCCAGATATAGGCATATGAAATTGATTGAACAACATAAGCACTGTTTTTTTCAATAGGAATTAGCAGTACAATTATCTTAGCTATATTGTATTTGTATATATACATTTTTTCCTTTGTTTTTTTCTTTGACCTTTTCTTTTTCTATTTATTTTAAAAAGAATAAGAATAAAAACATTAAAAATTACACAAAACTTGAAAACAGTATGATAGGAAATCAACAATGGTTGTTATATTGCATATTTTCAACCTACTTGTTCAAATTATCAGATATATGCACGCAAAATGAGTCAGAAAAAACCTTAAGGATTAACTGTTTCTCTCTCTCTCTATCCATCCATATTTTCCCCTTTCCTCTTCTCCTTTCCCCAGCGCTTTCCTTCTCTTTCACAATATATATTGTACATTTTGGATTTTATTCACTCTTTCAGTTTCTTATAGTAGGGAGATATAATGTTTACACATGTGAGTCTGATTTATTTCACTTGTAAGTGTGGTCCCTACTTGCCTCAATTTACCTATAAAAGCCTGAACTTTATTTGTTTTTTTATAGCTAAGTAATACTCCATAGCATAAAAATACTGTATCTTCTTATCCACTTCTCAGTTTATGACATTTAGGTTGTTCTCAAGACTTAGCTATGACCACTTTTTCCTTTTATATATATATCCCATTTTTTTCTTATCCTTGCTAATGTTTGGAATATCATGTTAAACTGGAGGGGAGCTTGTCTTATTTCTGATTTTAGAAGAAAAGTTCTCAGTTTTGACAGACAACTTTTAAATTTCAGTTTCTTTTTCTATAAATGGGCAGGATATAATAAGATTATCTTAACTACTGTATTCTTTTAATATTCTATCAGGTATATGTGGTACAGGAGTTAGATTTAAGCACATAAGAAATTATTTTGGGGGCTGGCAAGATAGCTCAGCGGTCTAAAGCACCTGCATAGGCAAGTTTAGGGACTGCAGTTTGATCCCTGGCACCACATGCTGCGCCAGCCCCGCCCCTAGGGCAGGCTGAGCTGGCCATAGCTTAAATAAATAAAAAAAGTTTTTTTTTTTAAAAGAAATTATTTTGAAGTTTCTTTAAAAAACAAAACCAGATAGAAGCATGCAAAATTAATCAGAAAAAACCTTAAGCACTAATTGTTATGAAGTTATATACCCTACTTCTGTTATGAAGTAGGGTAGGGACTTTAATAGTTTATATGAATGTTTATATAAATAATTCCCAAACATGAGATAAAGTCTTTAATAATTTGTATTTTACAGTAGAACAGTATTGCTAACGACATAATATATACACTCAAAACCAAAACAGAACAAATACTACACAACATCTAAAACTGAATGCTGTTCAGTTTTAACATTTAACTTAAGATTTCAATGGATTTTCTCCTTTTCAGTTTTTGAGAACACATCAAAAAAGATAAAATAAGTATTTCTCTCTATGTGACCATTCCTGCCTTAAGTGATGGCTATAGGGATGAACAAGGAAGGAAGCCTTGCCAAAGGGATCACTGCATATCATAAGTAACAGCTACAAAAGACAAACAAAAAAGTATATATGTCATTAGCAATACTATTCTACTAGAAAGGAATTAAAAATATATTTTTAAAGGAGACCTGTAGTATCCAGAATTTTTACTGATTTAAGGACAAATAAAAGAAATCCATTAAAATGTTTCTGTTTTCCTGATTAATTCTACATTAAGTTCATATGAAAATCATGGCTTTAGAGCTTAGGATGCAAACTTATTTATTTCAACTTCAACCTGGAAATATTTTTATTTTTACTTATTTATTTTTTAATGAGCAGAACATATTCATTGAGGGAAAGAAAGTTCCTGTCTGAGAGGGAAAGGAGGGGGGGTCCTGAGTGGGTGTCCCCCTGGAAATATTTTAAAAATAAATACTATACATGAGTATCAAATTATTACCTCTCCACTTTATGTTGAAATATTTTTTATTAAATTCATAAAACTTTGTTTCCATTGTATTCATGGTCATCTGTTATATATAGCATTGAAATGTTCATTAAAATAAAAAAATGTATTTTGTGATTTAAGCATGTCTCAAGAAAATTTTTTGAAATTAAAGCTATTTTTAATCAATTTTATATAACTGTAAATTTAAGCTATCTTCTAATCTCTTCTTATTTTCACTAGCTAGGCAATGCTACGTAATATATTTCATTTCAGAATAGACAAACATTAAGTGGGGACCTTGTCATGCAAAGGAATTAAGCCACAATAGTTTCTAAGATCCTGTAGTATAGCAGTAAACACTAAACTGTGGCTCTTACAAGGAAAAATTTTCAAACAGAAACAATTATAGTAATGGCACAGAATAAAGGGAGCCTTGGTACAACCAAACAAAGAAGCATTATAACAAAATTTAAAAATCAACATTGTGGTCCAGGGATATGGCTCAGTAGCATAAGCATCTGTGTTCAATACCCAGCACCAAAATAAATAAACAAATAAATAAATAAATATCAACATTTTCTTGCAATAATAGCTCTGCATGTAAGCATTAATGACTATAAAACTGAATATACAATGATACATACCTACATGATCAGAAAATCTATGTGAAACAGCAGCCCATATACTGGAAATATAACACTTTCCTTCAGACTTCAGGATTTTTCTAAGCTATTTAATAACAAATAGTGCTACTAATATGAGAAATTATTTGAAATATAAACAGAAAAAATTATATATTTTTATAAGAATTTTCATAAAATATTTATATCACATTTTGTAAAGTTCACAAAAATTATATTGAACTGTACACAACACCATGAGTTAGGAAATATCTCTGTTTAATAGATGAAGTGAGGCTTCATGTTATTAAATGTTTAAGGTCAAGACAGATTTTACAAATACACATGTATGACACAAAGATACTACATTAGCACCTCCTTAAAACCAATTACATACATATGTGGTATTCATTAATCTTTAGGGAAACAATGCATTCAAAACTGCATGTCTCTGTATTTTTAGAAAAAGAAATGCAAAAATCTCCTCTTCATTAATTTACATATAAGATACCAACAGGTACATATGCTTTCAGCTCTCATTTATATAAATATGTACACAATTTACTAAACATGCATTGACTTTTATTCTGAATTTGGAACTTCGCTGCTTGAAAAATAAGATCTCAGAACTCAAAATCACTCTTTCCATATTGGCTTTTTCTCCAAAGACTGTCAAAGTTGATCAATTCATTTTAAGTAACACATTAAATGTGTTAGTCTCCTTCTCATATCCAAAGCTTGGGTGTTTCTGAATGCAAGAGTGAATTCCCTTAAAGGTGCATCAACACAGGTGATTTGCTCTGTCACCATAATTGTGTCATCAATTCAGTTCTCAAGGAACTGATAAGAAGTAGTCATAAATATTTTTATCAGCAAGATGGTAAAACCTCTCTTTTAGAGACAGTCATTCTTCAGGGAAGTAGTGGTTTCCAAAAACGTAAGCCTCTGGTTTTCAAAAAGTACAACTTCATTTTTTTTTTTTTTTTTTTTTGGTCTTTTTGAGACAGGGTCTCACTATGCAGCTCAGGCTGGCCTTAAGCTCACTGTTGTAGCCCAGGCTGGTCTCAAACTTGCACTGATCCTCCTGCCTCAGCCTCCCAAGTGGTGGGATTACAGGCGTGCACCACCACACCCAGCTGCAACTTCTGATAATATGGATGATTAAATAAGGGGTAGGGGTAAGAATAAGATTAACTGACAGATGGTTCTTCAAAGACTAACTGATCTTAAAAATTGTTAATAGATTCAAAAGAAAAAAAGGTAAATTCAAGGCTTAGTATATTGCTAATTATGAGTAAATACATTTACATTCATCTTAAGTAAATAAGTTTTTTCTCAGAGCAAAATACTAGACTCATTAGAATAGTATTAGTCCATAATATTTCTTGTAGATCCTTATTATGAACTATATATAGATCTTGCTTTTTCCCTTGGATCTGTTTTCCTTCTGCTACATTTCTCAACCATAACTAAAAAGTGGTTTCATCCTTACAAATACCTCATTACAATGCATTCCTATTATAGGAACTTTTATAGTAAGTTTCACTAGGTTTATTATAATGATGGTATTAAATGTATTTAAGCTCTCTTTAATTTTTTTAAAAAATGTATTTGGTACACAGTCTTACTACACAGCTCAGACTCTTTCAGCCTTCCCAGCACTGGTATTACAAGCATGCACCACCATTCCCAGAGGCTCAGCATGCCTAGAGGCAGGGCTGTCCTGGCATGTGGTGCTGTGTCCAACTGGATCCCTGTGCTTGCCTAAGCAAGTGCTTACTTCACTGAGCTGTCTCGCTGGTCCTCTCTCTCTAACTTTCAACTCAACTTTTCTCAGTTCTGGATTTTTCTGATCAAGGCATTTAATTTCAATTGACTCAAGTATAAATGCTGATTTATTTAATAAGAGTCTCATTTCCTTTACATACTATAAACAGCATTATTTCAGGATAGCTTCTATGTAGCTGTGGTATATTCAAGTGATGTCTTCAGAAACATTTTTTATTTGCCTGTTTTATTATGATAATCATAAGAACTTCTGTTCAGTATCCAACTTCAATGCTATGCTTATAGATGACTTTGGCTTTTTGGTTCCCCACACACTTTTCTTTCTTTGACAAGATACTGAAGTAGTGTTTTTTTTTTTTTTTCTTAAAGTAGAAATTACCTCAAACTGGTTCAACTATTTGAGAGCGTTAGGATGAACAGAACCACATACAAAATTTCCTTAAACCACCTAAGATCAATACACCTTTAAAAAGTGAATAGATTAAAAAACAAAGAATAGATTTGAAGCAAGAAATTTAAAAAGAGAAATAGCTATAAATCCATATCATATAAGTGGTATAATGTATCTATAATGTTAGGAGGAGAATATTACCTTTATTGGATGGTAGTAAATTCAAATCCCTGAACAGATGGTCTTCCACAGATGGTTTGTAAATTCCCTACAATCTGGCTTCTGGGCTCAATACTCTAAGAAAATTACTCAAAGGTTACCAATAATCTAGAATCATGAAAGCTGGCAAGAGATGTGCTAGAAGGGGATTTCTGAAGTAAACATAGCCAAAAAATTTTATATATTAAGGATAAAATTCACGATCTTCCTCAGCTTACATCAAAGCTCTGGTCATTAGAACCATGCAAAGGCAATGGAACAGAGCAGGATTTCTGCCAGTGCTTTCCTGTTCTTCCCAAACAACTAGGAAGTCAACTTTCTTAAGCTACCCTCTGAAAATTCCCCACAGTCATATTCTTGTTTAAATTTTCTTATGGGGTTCTTTTGCCCTGCCTTCCTAGAATACATTTTATCCCATCTATGTTACCTATTATCCTGTTCCTTGGCCTTCAGAGAACTGTCTACATCCACATTTTAAGCTTCCAATATGAGCTATGTATGTTTCACAGTAACATGAACACGTACCTATTTCGGTACCTATCACATACCTCAATTAACTACCATGTGCACATTGGAAATATCAAAATACAAATGAGAATAATAATAGCTAACATGCACTGGGTATTTAAGTATAAGCAAGAAACTTGTCTAAGGTCTTTAACTCATTCAATGTTTATAATTCTAATTTTACTAATGAAGATATTAAGAAACAGAAAGGTTGATCAACTAGATGTCAAAGGTTATGCTCATACTTTATTAGGCAGAGCATCCAAAATTATGAAATTGTTATTTGTATTCTTAAATATTTGAGCATTTTCATATCAGAATATTTTTTCTATGACTCGATATTAGAATGACTTATGTAAGAATTCTGTCTCATCCAACAACATTAATTTCCAGAAAAAAGACTGACTTTTTCTAAATTGTTTCTTTAAAAACAGAAAACTTAGGGAAGGAAAAAAATAATTCTTGGCTGAATCTCATCTATTAAATATGTTAGTTTCAGACAGTATTTCACAAACATTTAAAAGAAAGTATAAGGTATGTTTTCCTATTTAACTAGGAATCTTCTATGTTCTAATTATAATAATGAAAATTTCCAAACAAAGATTATTTGCTACAGATTTCAAGAAATTTACTTCCCTTCTTTAATACATAAATGGATGTGTCCTCTACAGTGTCATTTTATCCCCAGTGAATAACTGTAATGCAAAAATCTAATGAATGGTGAAATGCACATAGTCAGCTGCTTAGTTTCTCTTGCAAAAAGACATTTTCCAAGTATGAAAGATCAGGAAGGCCAGAAATAAACAGTTTTCAAGTGACCATTATCTCACATTAATGTGACAGAGGCAGTTCAATATGAACAATGGGAGTCTCTTTAGCAGATAATCACTACTAGCATCACCTAGGCAACAAGAAAATGATGGTCTCCCTAGCAGGAACAAGTCAGGGTGAATGGGGAGAGGGAACAAACAGGCAAAGGAGCTTGCCAGCCCCCTTGAAGAGGATTTCTTTTGTCAAGGAAGAAGGAAATCCCTAATGAAATTAATAACTGTTAAATTTGTAGACCTGGCCTTGTACCAGTACAACTAGGAAGAAAACAGAAGAAATAGACACTTTAAACATGATAAATATAATATATAATGAATCCCAGCCTACATTTTATATTAATCTGAAAACATTCACATTTTATTTTTCAGATCACCTCCAAAGGTCTCACTGTCCTCAGCCACAGGAAAAACTGCTTTTTTATAAGGGGATCTTGAGTCAGGCTATTAAAGAAACAAGCTAGTATATTTTTTCTGTTAACTCCATCACACCTTTATGAAAATAACTATTTCCAAGTGTTTGGCACTTCATCTTCAGTTAACATCTTCACATTGATTCTCCATACAATAATTGCATAACCTTAGAAAAATTACTAAATCTCTCTGAGACTCGTATCTATAAAATGAGCATATTTACCTCAGAAAGGTATTAAAATCAGGTATGACGTAGATGATGGCTTATACGTGTCTATAAAGAGTGAAAAGTTGATATTCATATCTCTTTCATTCTTATAGTCAAATTCCTAATAAGATTAAGAGAATAAGCATATGCTCTACTGAGGACATCTGTCTGAGACTCAGCCATGTAAACCAGGATGAGATTGTTATAGTATGTGTTATAACAAAGGGCTTGGACCAAGCAGGCGTTATGCCACACACTTCAAGTCTGTTCAACTTGTTTCATTTTAGGATGGAATAATATGGTCTTTTCTATTTTGTTCAAATCAAATGACACAGAACAGTAGGGGCAGAGGAGCAGTCACTGTTGTTCTGCCCACAAGATAAGGAACATATCAATTAGTTTCAAATAAATTATTTTCTTTCAAATGTTACTTTATCAGAAAATATGAATAATTACAGCTTACTTTGTAATTACAGTTTACCTAGGAGGGATATACCACAATTGTTTAACAAATGTCTAGTCTCCTCAATTCAACATTAGGTTTATTTATCAACATCTAAAAGAAGCACTGAGTACAGCAACAGAACAGGCATGTTGAAGTAATGAGATAGGACTCAGTAGGTTGAGAATTAGGCTACTGATTCTATGAGAAAAGTGAGCATATCCACCCAATTCTTAATCCTCTTTAAAACCCAGAGAAATATTCAAAGCTATTAAAAATAAAGAAAACAAACTGAAGTTTTGATATGAGGTTTGTCATATGACAAACTCAATGAAGAGGTCATCAGATAACAAGATATTTCAATCTTTCTAGCACAAAATATGAAAAATGGAAATGCATTAGTGAAGAAAGCAAAGGAAATCCATGTAAAACACACAATACCACTTAGATTACCAAAATTCTATAGCAGGTATGGGAGCTGACTCTAGAGGAGTACATGGTTTGCAGGTAGTGTTGAGAAGTGGTGAATGAGACAGAAGGAAGGACTGATTAAAGGTGAAAGTAGAGCTGGGAGCACGGCTGTAATTTCAGCAGTCTGGGAAGCTGAAGCAGGAGGTCACAAGTTCAAGTCTTGCTCGGCCAATTTAGTGAAATCATGTCTTAAAAAATGAGAGGAAGGGCTGAGGATATAGTTTAGCGCAAAAGCCCTAGGCTCAATCCTTAACACTGCCAAAAAGTAAAAGAAAAAAAAAAAAAATAGCTGCCACAGTGGCCAGCTATGCTCCAGATAGGGATTACAGTTAGTGATAAAGCATAAATTTTCCTAAAATAGTACTAAACAAATGATCTAGGGTGGTTAATGGTTCTAGTGGAAGCAACAGCTCTTTCACATTTTGGCACCTGGCAAGGGCAGTAGAGGTTTGATCTGACTGCCACTGTCTTCCTGATCCGTGAATAAAGCAGGGAGACAAAACTTCTAACCCTATCTCCTTTGCCTCTTCTTGGAATAGTGAGGGGAGGAGACTGCTGCATGTACCAGCACTGGAATCATACTATCACATGACTGGATAATGAAGATGGATGGTTATGTAATACAATAACCAGCAAGAAAAGAATAAAGAGACATGATAGTAATAAAACACAAAAATCACTCCACAAAATATGCTTAATAAAATCAACAGGACACAGGGGCTGGAGGGCAGAGGGAACAAAGTGTCACTGTTCAGTGGGTAGAATTTTGTGGAAGATGACTTGAATATAGATAGTGTAACACAACACTTTAAATGTTTTTAAAGCCAATAAATGTACACTTATAAAAGAATAGTATATATTGTACTGTTTTACCTCATAGAACAGTAAAATAATTGTAGAGATTCACAAAATGGTGATATCTGGAAATCTACATGAAAAGCTGGAGGACTACTTAGGTCATACCATATATAAAAATTAAGTCAACTTGGATTATAGACTTAAATGGAAGAGCTAAGATCATAAAATTCTTAGAAGAATATACATAAGTATATTTTTAAATCTTTTATCATGTTTTTGATACAGGGTCTCACTAATCAGCTTGGACTTAAAATGATACCTGTTCCAGTCTCCTCAATTCTGGAATTACAGGCAGGTAGCATCACACCAAGTTTTGGTAGCCAGCACTAAGGGTTCTGGGGCCAGTATGGCATGCAATACTTGGCATCAAACCCACATCCTTGAGCTTGCCAGGAAGGCACTTAGGCCGCTGAGTTATATTCCCAGCCTGATAAGCATATTTTTTTCCATTTTTTAATGTATCTGGTACAGAGTATCACTAAGCAGCTCAGACTCATAGTGATCCTCTTCTTTTCAGCCTCTTTAGCACTAGGATTATAGGCATGCACCACCATGCTTGGACTCACTGGCTCAGTGTGCCCCAGGGACAGGGCCAGCACAGCATAAAGGACTGGGTATGGAACCCCTGGTCACTGTGCTTACCAAACAGGCACTTAGTCCACTGAGCTATTTCGCTGGCCCAAATCATAAATTTTTGAGGCCTTGGATTAGGTAACAATTTCTTAGAAGTGATACGAAAAGTATAACCAATTAAGAGAAAAATAAATGGAACTTGACAAAAATGTAAAATTACTATGCTTTAGATAATACTATCAACCAAGTGGAATGATAATTCAGAGTGGGAGAAAATATTTGCCATCACACAATGGGGTCATATCTAGAACATATTAAGAACTCTTACAGCTCCATTATAAAAAAGGAAAAAAAGTCTAAACTGACATCACTTCAAATAGACACAAATAGCCAATATACTTAATTTTGGTAACTAGGAAAATACATGTAGAAGCCACAAAGTAATGCTTCCCACTCACTAGAATGACTATAATAAAAAAGATAGATAATAACAAGAATTGACAAGGATGCAGAGAAACTGGAAACCTCACAAATTGCTGGTTAGAAATGTAAAATAATATAGTCACTTTAAAAACAGGTAAATTTTAATCTAGAGCTTAATTTATAATCTACTAATTTTATTTCTACGTATATTACCAATAAAAATAAAAATATGTCACATTGTAACTTCTTGTACTTGAAAATTCCTTTTTTTTTTTTTTTTTTTCCAAGACCAAGGATTGAACTCAGGCCCTTGTGCTTGCCAGGCAAGCACTTATTATACTGAGCTACCTCCCCAGCCCCTCTACTTGAAAATTCACAGCAGCATAATTTATAATACTCACAACCCACATGTTTATCATCTGATCAGTAAACAAGAGGTGGTAAATAGCTAAAAGGAAACATTGTTCTAAAATAAAAGGAATGAAGTGTAGTTATAGGCTACCATATGTAGGAACTTTGAAAATATTAGGCTACATAGAAAAAGTCACTCATGAAATACCACAAATTACATGAAATCATTTATATGAAATGTCTAAAACAGGTTAAAGAAGCATACAGACAGAAGTAGCCTAGTACTTATTTAAATTTGAGCTGAGAGGGAAAAGTGGAAGGAGCGTGGAGAGCACCAAAGGGTAATGGATTTCTTAGTGGAATAAAAATGTTAAATTGAAAATCCATTGAATTACATGCTTTGAATTAATGAATTTTATGGAGTACAAATTGCATCTTAATAAAGCTATAAAAATAAATGTCCAACAAATAAGCTATTACTGCTGTTTTTTAAAAAAATCAAAACAAAACAAATCTCTGAAAACTAGAAAGAAAACAGTAACTAAAGACTGGCTAGTGATTTCAGAACTTGAAGAATGGTGATTAAGAGACTATGAGATCCCACATGTGTTGAGCATAAGTAAGAAGATTTCAAAATCTGTTCCCTCTGGTAAAAAGATCAAGAAATGAGAAGCGTAACAGAGGCCACATAGGGACTTTCAACCCTAGCTCCTCAACTGAGGTACCAGTTGGTCAATCTGCCTTTGCCTGTAGCTTCCAAGTACTTGTGCAGCAACCCAGCTTGTGTTTCATAACCAGAACACTAACACTAACTGTGGTAGCATCAGAAACAAAACAAATCCCTAGTAAGCAGTGACAAATCTACTTGACCCCTATTCAGCACTCAAGGAATCAGCAAGTGGGCAGATATTCCTACCTCAGCCTCACCTGGGGTCTCTCCTGGCCCTTTACTAAGCCAGGGGCAAAGTGGCAGATTACCTATAGAGGAACACAAATTTGAGCTGACATGGAATTTCTCACTTAAAACTATGTAGGTCTGAGGAAGCAGCATAATACTTATTAGTACTGAAAGAAAACAACTGTCAGCCATATCCTACATCCCAAAAAACTACCCTACAGGAATTAAAGCAAAGTAAAATTCTCATACAAAGGAAAACTAAGATTTGTTGCTAGCATTCTTAGCAAACGGCATACACAAATAATTTATTCTCCCCCTCTATGAATTTCATTAATCAAATCTGGTGGTTGAAATGAAAATTTTCAGATAATTTAAAATGCTGCTCAATAAACATAGAATAGTTAAATCTTCCAATAAGCCACAGATTATTCTTTTAAGGGTGAATTACGACTCAGCTATAATACAGCATACAAAGAAGTACAATTCAGCAATAAAAAGGAATAAACTACAAATGCATGTTACAAATTGAATGAATCTTACGGAAACTGTGTTGTATTAAAAAAAAAATGCCTATTACAGAAAGGTACGGTTTCATACATTAATGATTTTTGAAATGACAAAATTTAATGGTAGAGCCTATTAGGAATTGCCAAAGGATGAAGGACTAAGGTAAAAGGAATGAGTGTAGTTATAAAAGGGTAAGCCAAGGGAGCCTTATGGTGGTACAGCAAAGCCGTATTTATGATAGTTACAAATATACACACATACGTGTATTTATAATTTGCAAATTCTGAATAAACTGTTATGTGATTGAAGGGAAAAAAACTGGTTTTCTTTGGGGTGCAAGTAGCACAAAAATAATTTAATAAACACCATGATCATCCAAACCTGAGCAGACTTCCTTGCTTCCTTGGATATTTTGATCCACTGCCAGATATCATACATCTCATATGACTCCACTACAGGAGCACACTTAGAGGCCTATGCTTAGGTTATGCAAAATTCATTCAATGTGTCTTACCCTTTACTGATTTTATCCAATATCCTTTTATGCCATGAGCCCTACATGTTACAAACAATAGGTTTTGAGTTCTGTGAGTCCTCTAATGAATTATCACAGCCAAGGTGAACATAGGGTGTTCTTACATACCTTCCATGGAGGGCAGGGATGATTTGGAATTTATTGCTCTCTGTTTATTTTCCCAACATTTGGCAGAGTTTGAAACACCAGGTCAATTTCCATAGATCTGTTACTAACATAATCTGATCTGGCCATTTATGACCCAGCAGTCAATGATACAAACATGCCAAGCTGAGAAATGCATATCTAGCATACGTTTAACAAATATATTTCATCAGTCCGCTAGCAGTGAATAGGGTTATGCCAGCAACCAGTTGATAATGCAACAAAGGACACTCATAATTTTATGTACCATCACATCCAAGCTTCCAAAGGTGTAAGATGTTGGTTCCCAGCAGTTTTCTTTGCAAATTTTCCTATCACTACCCTATCAGGAATCGTGTACAATGTTTGATCCGAAGATAAAAATCTGTCCCATGGCTGTAGGAGAGCTTCCCCACCAGCATCTCTGAACTGGGATATGGTTTCAGGTGGGAGATAATGCTGCAGGAAATTCAGTGGCAACATTTGAAAATGATTTCAAAATAAAAAGTAAATATAGAGTGAATTCTCCATAAAATTTACTCTCACTTGTATTTTGATAAAACTTTCTTGAGTAAGAAAGAGCTGAGGCATGCTTTAGGCTAGAAATTTCACATAACTACAACCATTTTGCAATGTGTCAAGTATGAAATGAATGTTAAAACTGATGACTTTGTTGTGTGCCTTGAAAATGTTTTGCTTGTCTCTGGTTCTTATTCCCCGATACCTCAAAGGCCATGACCTATTACTGTGCTTACTAAGAAAAGGCTATGAAGACTTATTGCCATAGGGAGTGGTTCACGTACGTTAAACGTTATGTTGATGACAACCTGCTGGTCTTTAAATGGCTCAGAGTCACAGTACTGAGTGATATGAAGTTGGAATATCCCTAATTTACTATTTCTTTTCTTTTTGATGTACTGAAGATTGAACCCAGGGTCTTTTTACTGAGTTACATCCCCAATCTTTTTTTTTATTATTATTATTTTGAGAACCCCTCTAAGACACTAGGCTATCAAGGCAAGGCTCATAATTGTGATCCTTCTGCCTCAGCCTTCCAGAATGCTAGAATTACAATCATATACCACAATGGCTGGCTTTACCATTTCTTCAAGTAATACTTAATATTTCAAATTTGTACAAACTATACACTTGGATTGTACTATACAGGCTTGCTTAAGACATAAGTCAAGTTGTTATCCTATGAGAGTTAACAGGCAAATGAAAATTTTCTGTCACATATTAACACAAAGACCTTATGCTTTAAGAAAATAACATTCTATTGACAAGTCTCTCACACATATTCTCATCTATAAATTATTCAGGCTTATTACATCTTTCATTGGAGATGAACAGCAGTTAGGGAAGTAGTGTGATAGAACTGAATGGACCTACTGGCTGTCCTTTCTCTCATCAAAAGCAGCATTCGTTGGGGTGTGTTTGTGTGTAGATATACATACATACTTTTTAAAATAAAAGGAGGATGTCAGTTTGTGAGTATGCCCACTTGTAAATGCTTCTGTTCTTCTTATTAAGTGTATGTTAACTTCTTGGAATCCCAGGCACACATTTAAATTCATTTCTTTTCTCCTCAGGCAGTTTCTACAACCCATTGCATTTTCATTTTAACAGTCCTCATTACTAGTATCATTTCATACTTGAGAGTTTACTCAAGTTGACATCAATCTTGCCAATCTCACGAACATTTATTTTGTTGACACAACACAGTCTAAACTCACAGATACTAAACACAAAAATTTAAAAACCATTTCTTATCTGACATGTCCCAAAGTGATAAGAACAAGTATATCACTGACTCAGCTACTATGTACTGTCACAGTGACACAGCATGGGAGAGATATGAAGAACAGGGAAGTTTATGGAATTCCATTCACTTCAATTCATCTTCTTGCTGCCCAGATGACCTGTAATGTCTTGAAAATATGTAATAGCATAAACTCACCTATGCTGGAGAATATGCTTACCCAAAAGAAATCTTCTTAGCCATGTTAGATTCCTATTACCTTATTAATAAACATCCCTTTACCACAAATGACTCTGAACTAATCAGCAGCATAAAATTTCCTTTTCAGTTAAGCACCAAATGTCTCTGAATGAGTTTAAATGAAGAAATACAGTATCCTCTTACCTGATTAGAGAACCTCATGCTTACATTACGTTGATTCTGTGGTGGGACATAGCGCTGAACAGGATCAATGTCTTTAGGACTGATTAATTCATCCGCTGGGGGAAAAAAGAAGTAACATAGGCATCTAAATTAGATAGAAATTAATACACAGCCAGGGACTAGGCTGTCAAGGGAGTGAGTAGAAAAGACATCAAAATCATTGCAGGCATGCATCTGAAGAACACCAGGGCTCCAGATAAAGAGGCAATGCTTATGTACCTCCCTAAGGGATAAGCAATAGCTTGGAACTATACTGTAATTAGCATCACTAGAGTGATACTAGTAACCCAGGTACATGACCAGAGTATCTAGACCCATTCCTCCACTAAAATACTTTTGTTTTTTCCATGCACTCTTGCTATATGACTTATTTCTCTATCGACCAACATTAGCTAAGTAGCTGTACATAAATTGATGGCAATTTGATCCATATTATACACATACTGTGACTTTGCTGTATAAATCACCCCTGATAAAGAACCTCAGTGGCAACTCAGTGTTGGGTCCCTTCTTACCTCTTAGGAGCTACCTTCTCAATAAGCTTTTTCTATTCTTAACTTCTGTTACCATTTAAAATCGATTCTTCAATTCCAGGGAACACAAACTCAGTGTATCTGACATTTAGCAGATTGAGAGTTACATCCCCCCCACCCCATATCAGTATTATCGGAAATATAGTTGCGTAAAACTATAGTAAAGTGGTATCTTAGCTTACAAACTGAATTTTTTTTTTAGCATTTTGGCAAAGAAGAAAATTTTTAAAGAAATCTATCAATAAAGGAAAGTCAGTAATATAAAAAAGGATATTACACTATGACCAAAAATGATTTAGCCCATAACTATAAGGATGACTTAATGCATTTGTGTGGGAAAGATGGCCATGGTCATGTCTGCCACCTAATGCAGAATTTGTGAATGGAAGGAAAATTTTGATGAACACTTTTCTTTATAATTGGAAGTTTGCAAACAGAACCATTCATGAACTCAGGTGTTACTATATTTATAAGAAACAGCTATAGAACATTTACTGAACAACAGAAGAGAATCCAATTTTCTTAGGACACACAGAATATCCTTTAGGATATAAATTGGTAGGTCATAAAATAAACTTCAATAAATATAAAAGACCTTGGAGTGGTGGTACATGCCTACAATCCCAGCACTGAGGAAATAAAGGCAGGAGGATCCTGGCAAGTTTGAGGCCAGGTTGGGATTTAAAGTGAGTTCAAGGCCAGCCTGAACTGCAAAGTGAGACCCTATCTCAAGAAACAAAGAAACAACAACAAATATCATATCATATCTATGTATGTATATATATATATATATATATATATATATATATATATATATGAAATACTAAAAATGTAAGTTCTCTTATCACAGAAAAAAAGAAATCATGAAATCATGACAGGAATTTTAGGAGTTTATAAACATATGGAAATTTAAAAAAACATTTTCACATACCAAGGGATCAAATAAGCAAAACAAAAATTAGTAAATACTTTCGTGGTTAGGGGGTAGAGGCTCAGTAACTGTGTGCTTATCTAGCATATGTGTAGCCCTGGGATTTATTTCCAGCCTCACAAAAAGAAAAAAGAACAATACTAATGTACTTTTGATGAAATAAATAAAAATAAAGATACAACAAAGCAAAACTTATATAAAATAATTCTAGGAGGAAAATTTTAGTTGCAAATGTCCACATTAACTAAATGGGGTAGACAAACACCTAGTGAAAAAAAAAAAAAAAAACCAGAAAATCTGAACAAATCTGTAATAAGGAGAATGAATGTGGGTTAAATGCATGCAGATGTGCACACATGTGCACATATGCATGGCATACATATGTGCCCACATACACACAAAAGGCCCAGGACCAGATACTTTCACTGATGAATTTTACTAAGCAGTTAAGGAAAAATCACATAATTATAGGACATAAAAAAAGGAACATGTCTCAGCATATCCGAAGAGGCAAGTACTTCCCTAATATCAAAATTGAAAAATCACAAGAAAATAAACTGAAATTCTTTATGAATACAGACACAAAATTTTTAAAGAAATCTATCAACACAGGAAAGTTAGTAATATAAAAAAGGATATTACAATATGACCAAAGAAGATTTAGTCCACAAATATAAGGATGACTTAATGTCTAAAAATCAATTATTGTAGTGTAACATATCAATCAAATAAAGGACAAGATCTTATATTTTCATTCAGTAGACATAGAAAAAATTAAGAGACATCCTTTCAAGATAAAAACATCTATTTGTACCAAAAAAATCATTAAATTAGAGATAGAAGAGTACTTTCTCTGCGTGATGGAGGACACAACTATGAAAAATCTACAGTTAATATTATGTTCAATAATGCAAGAATGAACACCTTTCATCAAAGATTAGGAACAAGGCATAGAAGTTCACTTTTACTATTTCTACTCTGCATTACATTTAGGGCTCTAGTCAGGGAAATTAGCATCTGTAAAGTTATCTAACAAACAAAATCATCAAAGCATGTTTAACTCTTAGAGAATATTTTCAATAATAGCATAAGTAGTATTAACAGAATAATAAGAAAAAGTGAGAGAAGGAAAGGAAACAACTGAATCTAGATAATGCTTACTAAGAGTTTGGCATGGTTAAAGTATTTCATATATATTTATCTTCACAACAGCCCAATCATTTACAGATTAAAAAAAAAAAAAAAAAAAAAAAACACAGGCCAACAGTCTTTAAGGAACTTGCTCATGGATAGTATAGAGCAAACGTTCTCCACTCTGCAAAATAATTCTTTAGAAAATTTTAAACCAGAATGGTACTGGTCTAATTAAAGCAACTTGAATTTATTATTTTATTAATTTCAGTTTAGGTCGTGATGCAGGGTTTATTAGTGTACTGATATTCTAAACAAGCAGCATTATTTTCCTACCTCCTTGTAAGATCATTGATGTAAAAAAAAATCTACAACCAATAAACACTTACATAGCTATACACATAAAATTCCACCTTTATTTTGCCATTTAGAAGTGGTGACCAATAAGTTAAAAAACATACTTAAAAGCATAAATGCTAATATTCTAAAAATGACATTAATCATATGACTTTTCTGAAGCCTCTTTGAAAACTTAATTCTTTGCATTTCCTTTATATTTCTTTCTTTGTTCCATACTCTCTATTTAGCAAAATGTTCCAACTTCTACTATGTACTCATCTATAACCATATTCTATTATGCTTTCATTCATGGCTATGTCCTAGCACAGCTCTAGGCACACAATGAAACTTCACAGACAAACCAAACAAAAGAATAAAACCAGTGGGCCAACCAATATGGAAACACTATCTAACATAATTATTAACCTCTATAATGGTAGAACAGGTAACCTTAATAAACACATCTCCCTCCACAGCATTAGTTATTATTACTCAGGAGCAAAACAGAGGTCCTTACTGTGTCAATGCAATGATAGGGGTATTCTGATGAAGAGTGATAAGCATGAAAGATCTTATATCCAACCAACTACACAATATTTAAAATGAAAATTAAAAGAGCAAGATAAAAGCACAAGATAATAAAGAATTTCTATAAACACAGATAACTATTTTTGAACATGTAAAAAAAAAACATTAAAAAGTAGGAATCAACTTATATGTATTTTTATGCCCAAAAACAGCTACAAAATTTATTCTCAATGTACCTCAAGAATTTACCTGCTGCCTCTCCTTGTTTCATTTTTTCTTACTGCTATGCTAATACTACTTTTGTCATTATTGAAGATATTCTCTAGGAGAATATCTGGATTTACCACAAAAATTAGTATTAAGGTTAAAAAAATACTAAGAAGTTGAATGCTATACAATGTACACATCACAGTATCATATGGAAACTTACAAACATGTACAAGTTTTATGTTTCAATTTAAAAACTAAAATATTTTAAATATATATACTGGTGAATGCAGAATTTCTATCATTCAAGAGCTGAGGCAGAAGGATTACCCTAAATTCAAACCCAGACTGAGTTATACAGTGAGGTTAAGGTCAGCCTGCACTACACAGTAAGACACTACCACAAAACACAAAAGCCAGCCAGCTATATTATATATTAGTTTCTGTAATAAAATGATAACTTAAAGGCTACTTAACAAAAAATTCTGTTTTCAACATCACAAAACAAATCACACAAGACTCAGAAAATTCACAAGGTGAAATTATACTTTAAATCTTGATTCTCAACTATAGTGAAATTATCAGTGGCATGTACTATGAAATTAGTTGCTTGGAGGAAGAAAAACATTGAATTTCAATCTCATATTTTATACCTTCAAATTCTAAAATTGTATATATTATTTTTAAATTTAATTGACTAATAAAAATAGTCTTTCTAAGTTTAGATGTTAAATTCCATGGCAAAATATTAAGAAAACAGAAAGATCTGATTCTGCAAAGATTTTTAATTTGATCCTCAAAAAAATGGCATAGAAATTAGAAACAAACAACTCAGAAAATATCAAAAGGTATAATTTATTTAATGCATACAACATTCATATAACTTAATAAGAAAAACAACCAGCATTAAATGGGCAAGCCACATTATTACAGAATATTTAAGAAAAAAACTTTTTTTTAAATAAGCAGTATATAAAGGTAAAAAACCTGCAATTTAATATTTTACTAGGTTAGCTGAGCTATCTCAGTGGCCCTTCACCCATTCTTGCTACTGCATTTGTCCTATTTCATCAAGAACTATTCACAGTACAAGATTCTAAAAAGCCATGGTTCTGGCTTTCCAACCTCATAGGGGGTTGCAAGAGGGGCCCATTCCCACAGCACCACTCTCCTGTGCATCAGAAAACTCCAGATATTTAACAAATCTCAAAACATTCCATGAAATTGGTCTTTGATGCAGAAGGACTAATCTACCCTTTGTATGGGCAGCAATGGGAAAAAACTCATCCTATTTTATTGCATGTTATTTTAACACTTACATGGGCTTAAATATTTATTCTAGACATTATTTGAATGAGAATCTGCAATGCAGTATTTCAGAGAGAGATGGTGTATTGTGTAAGAAAGAACGTTTATCTATAAAGTCCTATCCCTGAATGGCTAAGAAAAAAAAATAATAATAATAATATTTTACTAGGTTAGCAAACATTTTGATTTAATAAGAACAGTTTAATGTTATAAGTAATACAAATACCCTGCAGATTCCTGAATAAATCAACAAATTGTCAGGTATGAGCTATATGACCTTGGGTGAGTTGATAAACTCTACCAGGCCTCAGTTTTCTCACCTATGTCATGTAATATCCATCTCACAGAGAAATTAGAATTACCTGGGATAGTATTTGTAAAAGACAAACACAGAATGTGACAAATTTTAAGCTGGGCATTAGTATTACCACTAGCATTCCTGAGAGACCCTGTGACAACACAGAAAACACCTATTCAAGACACTCTGAGCCACAGCTGCTTTTCTATTCACTTTTACTAGTAAATTTAGGGGTAGAACCACGATTTTTATTTGTAGCTCTAGGAGCAATCCAACCACAATGCCTTAGTTGTCTGAAAGCCTTTTATTTTTACAATGACCTAAATCTGTTTTCAAGCTGTATATACCTGCTGTGTAGAAATTCCTATTTAGGTCACTAGCAATCACATGGATAAAACAAAAAAGGATAATGAAATTGCTCAGATATCAGTGCCTTTTAGCTTCAAGTTTCCTAAAATGTAACAGCTAGGAAATTTCTGAGCAACTACAATATAGAAATGTTACTTATACACTCTTATCTACTCATTTTATCTTTAATCAATAACAAAGCCATGTGATATACTAAAGATATATTTGAAGTCAATAGGCCAATGAAAAGACTTCAGCTTCCTATGTTCTCATATACAGTAGGAGGCATCTGATCAATGACTAAAAAAGAATTTTGAGAGTTAAGTTGCTAGGAACCGCAGAAGCTAAAATACTGGTCAAATATGTGTATGTGGGACTAGGACTAAGTGCCTAAACAAACAAGCTACCTCAGTCCTACGATAAACATTCTGTCTAGTTAAGGTCTGCTATTAGTCGTTGGGCAACCTTGTGTCATGGTGTTACTAACTTTGCAAGCGTATAAATAAACATTATTTTTGTTGTGCAGGTGGGTTCATCTCACCCAACTAGGCAGACCAGCCACCACCTGGTCCAGCTTTTATCTTCTTAACTTTTTCTCATTTCTGTTGACTGAGACTAAATGGGTCAGTCAAGATAAAATACATGGCTTTTATTTTTAAAGTCAACTGACAGCAAGAAACACCATGAATGAAATAAAATAAAATAATAAGATAGATCTACCTTTGTTACAACACTGGACTTAGAAGGTAGTACATCTAAACAGTTAGGCTGCCCTCAGCAAGAGAGAAAAATAGATCCTATCCATTTTACTATAAACTCTATAGTAACAGAACCAGGGGATGATAAAGATGATTAAGAGATCTCCAGAAACAGAATGAGTGAGCAGAATGCTTAAATAGCAAATAGGGTCTCTTTTCTTTGTTTTTAGGGGTGGGGGTTAATTTTGTGGCTACAGTATACCTACAAAAAAAGCTCATGAGCATTCTCATTGCCTGCCTGAACAAAAATGTGAAATGTATGTTCACATATACTATCTCCTAAATTCGGCTGGAAGGAAAAGGGGAGAAAACAAGGGACAAGAACTAGACGTACCATTTAGGTCTAATTTGTTATAAAATAAATGCTTTCTGTGGATTTCTTCACTAGCAAATCCTTGTAAAATAAAGAAACATCTTCACTGAATTTTTATTTTATTTTATTTTTGCGGGATTGAACTCAGGACCCTGAGCTTGCCAGGCAAGTGCTTCACTGAACTTAAAAATAAGTTTCTCAAGTCACTTTGGTAGTAGAGGTGAAGGAATGCATAATCAAATTCTGAACTGATTCTGAAGTTTACAGTCTCAAAACCAATGACTTTCTTGCACTCCAGGAAAATCAAGAAGAAAAGGAAAAATGAGAAAACAGGAGAGGAGGATGAAGGAAAAACCAAAGTTAGAAAAACAATCTATGCATCATGGTTACAAATTTACTGGGTATGATCATTTAATGTCTACAGAAAAATAAATTTGACTCCAAATAATAATTTAATTAAGAGATTTAGAAATTCAAGAGATTAACTTGAGGACTTACCTGTATATACTATTTTGGATATTTTAAAGTATTTTATTTATATTTAATCATTTCAAATGTCCCTATTAGTCACTCAAGGAAATGAAATAATACCCATTTTTTAAAAAAGAAACCTTGCCCTGTCTCTTATTCTCTTTTATAAAACAAACATTTACATGAGAGTATAGCAATAATTGAAATTACATTAGAAGCAGCAAACATCTAAAAGATTAGAATGACAGGCATTCCAAGCATGGTTTTAGTATTATACATTGCTATTCTCAGTGTCAAAAACCTGTTGGAGATTCTTAAGACCATTGTTTAATTCATCCTGTGTATATAAGTGCAGGGTTTTGCTCCTGCCATGTTTCCTAACTTTTCTGCTTACTATCTCATCATTGTTTAATCCTTAAGTTCCTGATTTCCATTTAGCTGTGTTATGCTTTTCCATTTTTATTTTCTTCTTTTGAGTTCTTGCATTAGGGACACTCTATGGTATTTACACAGATCTGGTTTATTTCACTTATGAGTATATGTTCAAGATACATCCACTTACATAAAAGGCTGAAGTCAATAGCTTCCAACAATACCAGTTCTGCTGATAACCCACTACTATTATGGGTATTAGACTATGCATACAACTACTCTTTCTTAGCTCAAGGAGGAGAAATATTTGTACCAACAGTGTTAAGTAAAGTTATCATGTCTGCATCTTGTACTCTGAATAGCTACTATGAAGACCAAAGTATGCATTGTATTAATTATTGTGGCTGTCCTACTAATGTGTTTGGAAACTGTCTCATTGTTATTTCTTATTAAAAGTAATAAAATTATCTTAAAAAAGAGATCTTTCCTAAAACTTAAGGACAATTTCATTCTTCTGAATATTTTAGGGACTTGTGTGCATGGGAAGGAAAATTAATAAAGACTGCTTAAAAATTCTTCAAGCTTAAAGAACATGTCCTGTTTTAACTGATGTTTATTAATGTTTTTTAAATACTCACACTGAAAAATTTATCTACCCCTCTTCCTGAAGCTATGTAGTACAACAAGTTTTAATCTATAATGATTTGGGATTTCTAATAGTAGCTGAATGAAGTTCATCACTATAAATGTGTCCTGTGCAGAAAAAGTTGGTTGCATGCATATTTTTAATTTTGGACAAGCTAAGAGCCTAAAGTAAAATTTCTTAAAGCTAAGTGACACATATATTAAACAAGAATATGTATGCATGCTATATAATGATGTTAGGACTAGAATAAAATTATTACTAATGTTATATGTATCTACTATTCAGAACCTCAAAAATATTCTTCATTCCAAAGATCATGATCTTTTTTTTCTTTCTTTTTTTTTTTTTTTTCAAAGATCATGATCTTAAAGTGACTTTTTTATGATAAATACTTTTAGGGTTGCTTTTGTTAAGAACTTGAAAAAATACTTTCTATATAGTAGTTTTAAAGAGGCAAGAGACATTCAAATTTACATAACAAATTGAAGTTATAATTAGTGATCAATTTTAAGATAAATATTTTATCATAAAATATGGCGCATAGCTTAAAATAGATAAGCTTACATTTTACTTATTTTATACCACATATTCAGTTTTCTAAGTCAGTTTTCTAAGGCATAAAAGGAAACACCATGAAAATTAATCATATTCTAAAATCACACGTGTTCAGTACTTGGATTAAGCAGTAGCATGTGTCTTTCTTCTCTAACAATGAAATAGCTGCATATTTGTTGTATAATCATTCAGTTAGGCATTCATAGGCAAAATATTTTTATTAGATTTTAGTGGAACATAAACTGGCCTGAATGTATGAGCATCATATATTATACAATGTTTTTACAGATTCACTATTACTTTCATGTAAGAAACAGTAACTCTAATTAACTGCCAACAGAATGTTAAGTAGGTATCTGAGTTTCCTATAATAATTAAGACTTTACTAGTAAATATGCTATCTTATTAAAAATCCGCATATATCTGATGGTTCTTGAGTAAAGTATACAGTAGTTAAGAGCAACTAAATGACTATATCTTCTGAAATCTTACAGATCTTAACTAGTGAGTTGCTAACCAGATAACACACTGCTATGGCAGAGTATTAAGGAGTATACAACATCTCTTTCTTATTAGCAGGAAATTGGCATGCAGTTTCATATTTCAAATACCTTCTGCACATTTACTGTCTTCTTAGAAGCTGAGCAGAAAAAAAAAAAAAAAAAGAAAAGGAAGAAGTTGACTCTTTCAATGGAGCCTAGCAGTATTTCTGCTTTGCTTTTTGGTGGTCATGAAACAAAGAATGAAGGTATGACCTATAGTATTTATGTGGAATGTGGTCTTATTATGACAAAATAATACCTACATTTAAGATCCATCTCCCATTATTTTGCAGTAAGGAAGGAGTAATGCTTTTTTACTGATTGACACTACTCTCAATCTTTTTCTTTTTTCTACTTTGCCAGCACTATTTTTATACTCTTGACGCTAACCACTCTAAATAGAGTAAGGCAGAATCTCAATGTAGTTTTGATTTGCATTTTCTCTTGCTAAAGATGTTGATCCATCAATCAATACACACTTACAGAGATTTTTTTGTTTGCTTTTGTTTTTTTAAGCTCTATTTGCTTATGGAGGATACATTCAAATCTGCATTCCTAACTCATTAGCCTTGTCAATTTTATTCAAAACCTTTACTCAAGCAATTCTCCTTCTAATTGTATCAACCATATACTGATAAAGGCAGGTAAAAGCAGGGAGGTAAAGGGTTTAACTTTAAATTTCAGGTCCTAGGTATCAGTTTTCAGGCTCTAAAGCCCAGAAAGATTCACCATGCTCATTTATAATTTCAAAGTGTACAGAAACTTACAATTCTCATTACAATTCTTGTCCTTACATAGGTTAAATATTCCTCTACTAAAATGTCAAAATCTTCTTTACATTTATGTCAATGAGATGGAAATAGCATTCTAACCAGAGATAACCCTTCCAAACTTAGATTGATTCATTTATTTATTTATCTTTTTTTTTTTTTAATGGCCAGCTTAGCCTTCCCTGCAGATGGGACTGGTGCAGCATGTGGTGCCAGGGATCGAACTGCAGTCCTTGCAGTTGCCTAAGCTTGCCTAAGCAGGCACTTTAGACCACTGAACCATCTCAATGGCCCCTTAGCTTGATTCTAAGAAAACTGTTTCATGTATATTTCTTTCCCCCTTTAAAAAACCTAAAGGCAAAACCTGTATAAAAGTTAGTTCATTGTCAAAAAGCTGCCCTTTTTAAAAAGTAACTTTCTATATGTTCTTAAATTATCATTAAGTATATACACAGATACTCCAGAAATATAGTTAGGCAAGGAACATAGTGAAAAAAAAGCATTAGCTCAAATTAAAAAGTTGGTCTTTGAAATATTCGTCTCTAATGGAATATTAAAAAAAAAAAAAACAAAGATGATTATTCTTACAGCACAAACTAATTTAGGAGTTATATAAAAAATGTTAAAACAACAAAGGCAGTAACAGTATATCATATAGAAGGCAGTTTTTTTTTTTTTTTTTTTTGCTGTAGGTTATGGATTTATAAAGCTTGTCTCATAACCTGTTTTTGTTGTTGTTTGTATTTTAGGGAAGGGTCTATAGGGTGTTCAGGGTCTCACTACTAGATCAGACTCATAGTGATCTGCCTATTTACAGCCTCTCAAGAGCCAGGATTATAGGCCATCACACCCAGTCTCAATTGCCATCTCAATGTGCCCCAGGGGTGGGGAAGGCACCATAATCCTGGGGATCTAACCCCTGGCCCCTGGGCCTGCTTGCTGGCACTTTAATCTACTGAGCTATTTGGCTGGTCCATAACCTATTTGTTATAAAGGAATTCTGACTTTAAAATGATGCCCCTTTTGATGGAAATGTTTGTCATATCTGAAATTGTATCAAGAAATGGTACAGGAGATGTATATCTTTTATGTTTACCCAATTTACTTCTGCTTCCATGTGCCCAAGTGTACTCTGATCTGGGTAAACTTGTGGGAAGGAGCTAAAAATTCCAATGAATTATGAACAGTCTCATTAAGCTTTCAGCTAACTAAGGAAACTATCAACATTTATTTATTGCAAGAAAAGAATTTTCAAAGACAGCCTATTACTGCTTATGAGAAGCAGTTTACTAACACAATGTGACTGTTACATTAAATCAAATTTTATTATGTTACATAAAAATAACTCAAAAGTTCTCATAGCCTTCTGCTAGAAATCCTTCTAAGCTGAATGCAAACTCCCTAAGTGATCATGATATCCATACCTATTTGACTTTCTTCTCAGAAACTGTCCATCATCATTCACTAAAACAGATATGTTAATATACTTTCACACACTAAGAAGGCCACTGAGCAGAACAAAATACCACCCCAAAACAAGAAAAACATCAATGAAGATCTACTTAATTCTAACAGTTTCACAACAAGTGAGAAAAATGTTCCTAATCTTCTACACTTACCAAGGAGTTTTGCAATGATATAAAGGGCTTGTCCCCAAAGAAACAGTTTTCCATCACGGCCACAGTTGCTAGGAAATCGCTTTTGACTACCAGGGTTTCTTTTTTCACATTCTACAAAATCAGCTGGCACATAATAGTACTTTGGTACAACAGGATATCCTGTAAAGTTGAAGAATAAATATATTTAAAATGTAACAGTGTCTTCCCACAATTTCTCTTATCTCAGCTCAGCTCATCTCATCTCATCTCATCTCATCTCATCTCATCTCATCTTATCGTGGTGCTGGGGGTTGAACTCAGGACCCTGCACTTGTTAGGCAAGCACTTATTCTACTGAGCTACCTCCCAGGCCCTAAAAATATGGACCACTTCATGAATTTGCACCAAAAATCAGACAGAATGATTTTATTTCAGATAGTGGGTCTGACAAACTATAGAAGATGAAATATTTCTGTCCTTTTCAGGTATATCTATTGAAAACAGGAAAAAAACTTGATTTCAAAACACTAATTCAACAATACACTGTGATGATTTAGACTACAATGTATATACACCTTCTTTAACAATGCTTAATTTTAAGAGCTTTAAACAAATCAATAAATATACAATATGCAATATATAGAGCAAAGAGAATACAAATAAACACTGTATAAACATAAATAAAGAATTATAACCATAAGCCATTGCTCAGAGTAAAGAAATCCCTATTTAATATGTAATAAAACAATCTTGTTAATTTTCTGTTCTTCTTTTGAAATTCTCTACCATTTTTATTGTTTTACATTCCTTTGTCTTTTACTTAGCTCTTCTTGTTTTCTTTCTTCTGTCTAAAATAAAAATAGATATTAAGCCCATTTCTATCATTCAGTATCAACAAAGGAAAAAATTTATTTTTCTTTGTGACTAACTCATTTCAAAATACCTTATAGAAACTAAACTATAAGGAGTAGGATCATTTTAGAGTACTTTTTGTAATGTCAACCCATGGATAACTTAATTTTTCCAATAAAATTACAAAGATTTCCTTAAAATTTTCCTGCCTCTTCAAGCATCAATGAATACTGATATGTGTGTCAAAAATCAGTGAAATGCTTTATGATACTCAAAAAATACTTTGAATATAACTCTCCAAGCATGATGAAGCTGGAAAGGCAGTGCATGAAAAACTCTGATCTTTATGCATACTAAAATGATCTGATTATAGAATTATAGACTACACATACAACTACTTTCTCTTAGTTCAGTGAGAAGAAATATTTGTAACAGTAGTGTTTAGAAAAGTTATCATGTCTGCATCTTGTACTCTAAGCAACTACTGTGGAGAGAACAATATGCATTGTATTAATTATTGTGGCTGTCCTACCAATGTGCTTTGAAATCATCTCATTGTTATTTCTTATTAAAAGTAATAAAACAAAAAAATAAAATGAATGAAAGGATCTGACTACCAAAACAGCTTATTCTCAAATACTACATTCACTAAATTACTTCACTCATTAGGCAAGTGATTATTTAGAACACAATGACATATATGCTTTAAAAATTAGTATTTATAATTTAGTATTTATTTGTAACCCAATGTTTAATCACATGTATTTCACAATTTTTAACATTATAAGAATTATAAAAGATGGGCATATAATATGAACTATTTAAGATATTTGTAGAAAACATCAAATATCACCAACTTAGTGTGACACAGGAAGGAAACTTAGTGTGAATGACATTTCATGCCTTTTTTTTTTTTAGCCAGTATACAATTATTTTTCACTTCCATGTAAAAAGTCTTTTAAAAGCTTTTACTTTCAAGAGACTATTCATATTCTACTTTATACTTTTATCCCTAAAGATATTTAGAGAATAGTGTTTATAAGGAACTTCTATTCTGATTTCTCTTCAGATGATATAAATCTTGTCTTTTATAAGGAACTCCTTTAAGAATTAATTTTCCAGTTATACAGAATAGTCAGTTAGGTTCTTTATGGCCCTGCTGGTATTTAACTGAACAGAGTAGACTCAGAAGACTGGAAATTTGACCATTTATAAAATACCATACTCAGCCAGCCAAATAGCTCAGCGGATTAAGGCACATGCAAGCAGGTGCAGAGGCTGGGGGTTCAATCCCCAGGCCTGTAGTGCTGGCCCTGTCCCTGGAGTGCGCTGAGAGGGCAACTGAGACTGGGCATGGTGTTGCAAGCCTGTAATTCCAGCTCTTGGGAGGCTATAAACAGGTGGATTACTATCAGTCCAATCTAATAGTGAGATCCTAAACACCTGTCCCATGGACCCTTCACTAAAATACAAACAAATAAATAAATTAACATAACATATTCATCTTCAAAAGACAACATTTTAGCATAGTAGTGGATATTCAAAATACATAAATAAAGGCCTGAGAAGCAACTTCAAGAAGAGACTCAAATGTTCTTAGCAAAGCTAATTCCTTCAGATCAGAGAAGAGCCTCTCCAGGCAGTCCACTGTGTTCCCAGGAATGGCTTGACATAGCCTTTTTGATGATCAGGACAAAAATCAGCCATTTTGTATTAATGTTGTGCTACACAGAGTGAAAAAGTTACACAATAAATAAGCAATGAAAAGAACCACCCATATGCAAAGTATCACAGTACTGATATAGCCATGACTGCCTACATTCATCTCTACTTATGTCTTGCTCAATTAAATTTCTGTAAAAAATTTATAAAAATAAATTAAGAGTTGATGGGACAGCCCTGCCCCCAGGGCCCACTGAGAAGGCAACTGAGACTGGGCATGGTGGTGTGCACCTATAATCCTAGCTCTTGGGAGACTGATCACAGGCAGATCACCACATGTCCCATCTACATAGTGAGACCCTGTAGACTCAATACTAAATACAAAAAAAAAAAAAAAAAAAATAGAGATTACACTTTCTAATTTCATTTGAGGACTCCTTTATTTTAAAATTTAATATAGATTATTGTGTACTGTGTACTGATATATTTATACATCTCACAGGAACATTCTGGAATAAGTTATACCTTCTGAAGTCTGATGAAGCACGGGAGTCAAAAGGTCCTGATACTCCTTAACTTGTTCAGGATTGCCTCTGAAAACTCCTAAAATACAAAGTCAAAGAGTATATGTGTGCAGTAGGCATTACAATTTCACTTTAGCAGAACCTATTAGCTCCTTCACAATTATTGTAGTAATCTTTTATGTTAAATGTTATAATAAAATTGAAAAAAGTAATGCAAATGTGTAAGAACTTTTTCAAAAACTTGATTCTATAAAATCATGATACAGATTATTTATAATGCCATGATTAGAGCATGTATGATATGTATAAATAAAAGTTTCTGTAAATAAGAAAAACATTTAAATACTTTAAGGTAGTGTTTAAAATCTTTACATGATTTAACAGTCACTCAGACAGCAGACAAGTTGCAAAAAAAAAAAAAAATACTGAGCAGTTCACAGCACTGAAGTGCAGTCTTTTGCTAGCTGAAAGGAGTAATATTTCACTTCTGCTCTTTTAAAACCACTTATATCCTACAGCTTAAATTTCAGGAAAGAGTTTACTTACCATCAATTATCATGTAAAGGAAAAATATGGGAAATTCACATTCAATGCCATCAAATAGCTAAAACAAAATAAAATATTAAATTTTAACTAACAAATCAGAGCGACTACATTTAGGTTATATATAAAATTATAGTAATAACTTCAAGTAAAACTGATTTCATACATATAGTAGAGTTTTTTAAAAAAAATTATAAGGGGCTGGGGATACTGCTCCATGGTCTAAGCACCTGCCTGGCAAGTGCAAGGTCCTGAGTTAGACACCCAGTACTGCATGTCTTGCGGCCTTACTTCCTAGGCATGCTGTGTGGGCCCAAAACTGAGCGTGGTGGCATATACCTGTAATCCCAGCCATGGGGAGGCTGAGAGGATGAACACTACAAGTCTGAACTGCATAGTGAGACCCTATATCGAAAAGAATAAAAATAAAAAATACAACTAAAATAAAATTTTTAAAAATAAAGGGCTGTTTTCACTCAAAAGCTAATTTATTTACTCCATCAAATAGTAATTACTTAATAAATAATTACTGAGTGCTTACTAATGCCTAGCACCAACTAGACAGAGCTATAAAAACAAAGACAGACAACTGCCCCGAGGCTCGCAGTGTTAAGCACAGGCTGGCATGTAAGTAAACAACTATGGTCCAGTATAACACAGGTACATATGGTATATCTGAAATAGGCAATGAAACTCTGAAGGCTGCCCTGAGGGTGAGTGAAGGGTTCACAGGACAAGAGATGTTTCAGCTAATGTTCAATTAGCTTCACTCAAGAGATAAACTTAGGAATACCACACAGAACCAAAGGAGTAGAAACTGTAATTTTTATAGACTAAGCAAGGATGAGGTAGTAAAAATTAAAGCCAAGCTAGGTGTGCTGACACATGACTATAATTCCAACATTTGGGAGGATGAGGTAAGAGGATCACCATGAGTTTGAGACCAGCCTGGTAAAAACCAGCTTGGACTACACAGTAAGACCCTGTCTCAAAACAAAGAAACAAAACTAGCCCCCAACCCCTTCCACATGGCCCAACCAACCAACCAACCAACCACTCCAGACACCAGCTCCACCAAACTGCACAGGAGTGACTTTCTCTTTCACATGGTCTGACTAACCAATCAACTTCCCTATTCTTCAGCTCCACTGAACTATGTGAGAGCAAAGTCTTGTGTCAAGCAGCTTGACCAAGCAATCAACAACCCCAGCCTCCAGCTTCCCTGAGCTTTTGGGGAGTGGCTTCCTCTTCCACATGGGCCATCCAAACAATTGATCTCTCCAGACTCCAGCTCTTCTGAGCCACACAAGAGTGACTTCTGTGACATGTAGCCAGCTAGACTGACCTCCACCTTCTCTAAGACTCATTCCTCTCAGGTCAGAGGACAGTGCTCTACACAATCACAATGAGAAGGAGCAAAAGTCAATCTCAGGACCCAATCCCACACTGCAAAACTGCAGGAGACACTAACATAAAAGAAAATGGGAATCATGGAATTGACATCTCTGAATTAGTAGCATCTGAAGCCAGAACTGCAGAAAGGTATAGAGGAAATGAGATGAGAAATAATCACTGAAACAAACAAACAAACTAGCAAAAATTTCTGAATTAACAGTATCTGAAGTAAAGAAGGGGCCCAGCGGGATGGCTCAGTGGTCTAAAGCGCCTGGTTGGGAAAGCTTGGGCGGCTTCAGGGACTGCAGTTCAATCCCCGGCACCACATGCTGCGCCAGCCCTGCCCTCGGGGCGAGCTGAGCCGGCCATAAAAATGAGTGAATAAACAAAGGTTCTGAAACAAGAAAAAATAAATAAAATTTTTTTAAAATGAAGTAAAGAAACATCTGCAGATAGGTATAGAGGAAATCAGATCAGAGATAATCTCTAAAGGAGGAAAAAGTCTCTGAATTAATAGCATCTGAACTAAAGAAACAATTACAGATACGCATAGAGGCAGTCAAACAAGAAATAATCTCAAGTAAAAAATGAATTCTCTGAACTAATAGCATCTGAGGTAAGGAGACAACTGCAGAGAGGAAATAAGATCAGAAATAATTTCTGAAGTAAAAAAAGAAAGGATAACCATGATGAAAGAATTACTAAACATTTCTGAAGAAGACACTGATAAAAAAATCAGAGGAGATTAGAAAAACTTTAGATTTCTTGAATGAGCAATATGGGAAAGAAATAGATCACATGAAGCAGACTCAATGAGATAGGCAGGAACTTAAAATCTCAGTGACAAGCTCACAATGCCGTCTGAATGAAAGTGAAGACAAAGCTTCAGATCTTGAAGACACTGTTGCAGCTAGTGAAAAGGTAAGAAAGGATCTCTTAAAACCAACTAGAAAGTAGGAAAAAAATCATTCAACATCTACATGATTATGCAAAGATGAACAACATGAGATTAATTGGCATCAGTGAGAAAGAATGAGTTAGTACTAATGATATAAAAATGTGGGCAGAAATATTAGCAGAAAAATTCCGAAATATGGGGAAACAATACAGCAAATGACTGAAGCATATAGAACGTCAAATAACATCAACCAAATTTAAAAAACACACAGACATATAATAGTCAAGATCCCAGAAATCCAGCAGAAGAATAACATACTAAAAGCCATTAGAAGAAAGAAACAGATCAAATTTAAAGGAAAACCCCTCAGAATAACAGGAGATTTCTCTTCATAAACCATGAAGTCAACAGAAGCATGGAGCAAAGTGCTTCAAGTCCTTCATGAAAACAAATTCCAGCCTAAGTTACCATATCCTGCAAAACTCTCTTTCAAGTTTGATGGATTAGTAAAATACTCTCATGACAAAAAACTACTAAAGAATTTCATAGTGAAAAAGCCAACCCGATGCAGACTACTAAAAGATATTCTAGAGAGAGACCAAAATAACCAGAACTTCACAAATGAGAATGGAAAGAACCGAACCAACAGGGCAAACAATTAGACACAGGGGACACAGGGGTAACCAACAGCAGGTAAATAATATGGCAAGGAGAAATCAATACATCTCAATTATAACCATCAATGTACATGGTCTCAATTCACCAATTAAAAAAATAGATTGGCACATCCTTCCTAAAAATAGATTAGGAAGGAAAGCCCAACACTATGCTGTATACAAGAAACACCTATAAAGAAATTCATAGGCTGAAAGTCCAAGGACAAAAAACAATACTACATGTCCGAGCACTTTAGAAAAAAGCAGGGGTAGCAATCCTACTCTCAGATAGTCTCAACTTGAAGCCAAGAAGGATCCAATGAGCTAAAGAAAGCCACTACATACTGGCTAAGGGAAAAATTGAAGAGGAAGAGATAACACTCATAAATATGTATGTACCCAACATGGAGGCACCCAGCTATATAAGACAAATCTTAAAGCACATGAAAACTCTAACATCTAACACAACAATCCTAATAGGAGAACTTAACACCTCCTTGTCCCAAAAAGATAGGTCAAGCAGACAAAAAGTTAGCAAAGAAAGAACAGAACTAAAACAGTACTTGGGACAAATGGACTTATTGGACATATACAGAGACTCATTAGCAACCAATGGGTTACAGATGAAAGTAAAAAAGAAATTAAACAATGTCTACAATTTAATGAAAATTCAAACACAACTTAATGGAATTTATGGGATACAAAGAAAGCACTTCTTAGAGGAAAAATTATACTTCTGAACACACATATTAAGAAAACTGAACAAGAATAGATAAATCCTCTAATGATGCACCTTGATCATCCAGAAAAGGAAGAGCAAACCAAACCAAAAGCCCAAAGATAGGAGGAAATTATAAAGATTAAAGCCAAAATTAATTCAATTAAGACAAAGAAAACAATACAAAGACTTACAAAATCAAAAAGCTGCTTCTTTTTTTTTCTTTTATTTTTTTCATGATTTAATACTTTTATTATTTAAGTTTAACAATGGTTATATTACATATTTTCATCATCAGATCAGTTTAGATTAATAGATATAGGTATACAAGATTGATCAAAC
>PVJA010018744.1:0-39440 GCA_004027025.1 Myocastor coypus
GTCACCGCTTCCCTCTGCTGTCTCGTGAGCCGCATCATGATTTCGTACCGTTCCGAATGAGAATTTCTTCTGTGAAGTAAAAATAGTCCCAAAAGGAAGGGTCTTCCGGTGTCATGGGGATAGCAGAAGATATTAAATCATTAAAGGTAAGGACGGTGAATTGCCTCTGGGACGGACTGGAGTCATCGGAGGAAGGCACCTAGAAGGGAAAAGCAAAGCCTTTATCATGCTGCATCACTCTGGAATTATGAAGACAAAATTAATTTCTGTAGTACTCAACTACAATACAGTGGGATTTCTAGAATATTTTACTCTAAATGAAACAGAAAACGTGGTTCTTGAACTTTTTGTATCTGACAATAACCTCTGGATCTACTTGAAACACTACAGACTGCACTTTCTAAACAGACTTAACACTTCCTTCTCGTACGTGCTTACGACACGCCTGCTTTCCCTGTGCGGCGCTGGTGCGGCAGGCTCAGAGCACTCTCTCCCTTCCTGCCAGCCCTGTCCCTCGCTTCCCCCTTCCACCTCAGGAGTTCCCATCTGAGAAGGATCTAGCTCCCTACCTCCGTCTTTTACTTGAGCTACAATTGGGGTTTCTCATGTAAGAGAAACCACGTGACAGCCAAGCTCGCGTGTCTGATTTACTTCGCTTACCACGAACCTTCCCACAAATGACTCCATTTATCTTTCTTACAGCACCGCAGCATAAGCACCCCCGGTCTGTACCCATCCATCTGTGGATGGACCCGCACGCTGCATCCAAGACTCAGCTACTAGGAAGCATGACACCACATGGGCATGCTCCCTGTGCTATGGCACCTGTGACTTTTCCAGGCAGATACCCAGAGGGGAGCAGGCAGGCCGAATGCAATTTCTAGTTCATTTCTTGAAGAAGCTCCACTCTGATGTCCACAACTGTACTACTCTCCATCCTCACCAACAATGAAGCCTCTCCCTGCCCAGCCAACCCAGCATTTGCTACTGGCTGCTTGCTTGGTGACGGCCACTCTTCCAGGGGTGAGTGAGATGGAAACTCGGTGTTGCTTTAGCTTGCACTTCTCCAATGGCCAGCAGCCTTAAACCTGCACGTATCTACTGGCCATTACACCTTCTCCGTGAGGTGGCTACTCATTTCACTTGCCAAGTTTCACTATTTGTGGGAGATGGTTAAATTTTTGAGTTCTTTCTGTCCTAGGTATTAGTCCTAGAGCTCTGTGAGGAACAGCTAGCAACCTTTCTGTCATTGTGCAGGCTGCCCTTTCTGCCATGCACAAGCTGTTTCATTTGCTATTATCCATTTGTTGATGCTGGACTAATTGCTGTGCAACTAGGATTCTATTCAGACATTCCTTGGCTTTGCTTACTGCTTCCAGTCTTACCGATTTTGTGTTCCTGCAGGTTAAATGTTTCTGTTCTAGATTTAGTTCTTCAATCCATTTTGATTGTGATTTAATAGATAATGAACTACGTATGGGTCTAGACTGAGTCATCTGCATGCGGACAGGCAGTTTTCCCCACACCATTTCTTGAGGAGGCTACCCTTCCCGGGTGGAAACAATACAACAGGAAGTGAACACCGTTATCTTCTGCTCTAACGTTCAGTTCATACGCAAGAACGCAGCCCACCATAGCTCGTTCACAACCTATACATTCTAGCACAGGCCGAGTATGCCTAACCTGAAAATCTACAATCTGAAAGAATTCACAACCTGAAATTTTCTGAACACCAACATAGTACCACACCCAACCTTGAATGTTTCAGACACAACACAGGTACACTAACATGGTGTATAAATTACCTGTGACATGTAAGATATATAAGAAATGCTAATCAATTTACTGCTTAGACTTACGAATAGTCCCAAACCCTGCCAAATACAAAACTGTCTGATCCTAAGTGTTTCTGATAAGGACTATTCAATCTGCATAAATAGTACATAGGTTTTTATACAGACTTTTTAACAAAGTCCAACACTTATTTTATATGATTTATGTCTCAAAGCTGCACTGTAGCTTAGCTCTCTCAGTTTTACAGATGTGGAAACTGAGGCTCAGGAAGATCAATTTGCCAAAGCTTAAACACAGGTTAAATGGACCTGTAACTTAGTATTCTTACAACAGTGCTGCCCAAATAGGTTCAATACAGGGAAAGAGGTAAAGAAAATGCTACCTATGAAAATGCCTCAGGAATTTCAAAGGAGTAGAAAATGTATTTGTGGGCTGGGGAGACAGCTCAGTGGCCCAAGAGTCTGCCTGGAAAGCACAAGGACCCAGGCTCAGTCCCTGGTACTGCGCGCCACACCAGACTCAGAACTCCAGACACACGCCCAAGCTGCATGGCAAGACCCTACGCCAAAAACATTTGCTGGGCATAAAGCTAACTCGAAGGGCAGCCAAATAGCTCCGTGGATTGAAACACCTATAAACGCTGCCTCCAGGGTATGCTGATAGCACCTGAGACTGCGTATGGTGGCACGAGCCTGTACTCCCAGCTCTTAGGAGGCTGTGAACAGGCGGATCGCTAGAGTCTGATCTAGCAGTGAGACCATGAACACCCTGCAGACCAGTGGTTCTCAACCTTTCCAATGCTGTGACCCCACAATACAGTACCTCGCGTTGCAGTGATGCCAAACCAAAAAGTAATTTTGGTGGCTACTTCAAATTAGTAATTCCAATAAATAACATTTCACCATGGCATAACATAGGTTTAAATATGTATTTTCTAATGGCTTTAGGCGACCCCTGTGTTTTGGTCGTTCGACCCCCACCGGGGTCACGAACCACAGGTTGAGAACCACCGCTATAGCCACTTCCCTAAAATACAAAAAACACCCTATACCTCAGAACACAAGGCCAAGTAACCTGAATCAGAATGTCTTCCAATAACATGGATCAATTTTAACATGCTGCTCTTTTTCAAGGAGGATAAAGTATGAATTCTCTGATTAATGTATTAAAGGCCCAGTCTGTGGCCTTTTTCTAACATAATGATATACACGATAGTGACAATGCCACAGTCCCTCAAGCGTGTTCCCTAGAAATGGTGCTCATAGAGTTTTGATTATAACATTATCAGAATTCCTTAAGGAAATAATGTCTATAAAAACACAAGCATGTCACCTATACGTTTCTCCTCCTTCATTTAATAGATGATAGCATACACTATACAAACATTGTGAAAGGAAAGGCTCACTGAGACTAGTGTTACACCACAACGTATGATCTCTCCTATGTTCGATGCTGTAGTTCTGGGAGTAATTTAGGATGTTACTTTACAGTGGAGAAGAGGTTCAACACACAATGCATTACGCTCCTACACTCGACATTCATATCCAGCGCAGTACCAGTTTCCTAGAGAATAACTTCCTGTTAAGACGATTATACAGTGGTCGTAGTTTCTTGGTTTGTTTTGTTTCACTAGAAACTGAGCTCAAGTCTTTCTCACTGGGCTCCATCCCCGGCTTCCTCTGCTATTTGAATTTTAAGACAGAACCTTGCTAAACAGCCCAGGCTAGGCTTAAATTTCCTCCCAGAATTCTGGGATGAAAGGCATGCTTCTAACACTACAAGCAATTACAATGAACTTTTATTAGAAATGTAACCACAAGGACAGAACTGTCAGCATTTTTCTTTGTAATACTGAAGTGTATTTCAATGTGAAGCAGGTAACACGATCTTGAAAAGTTTCTGTAATCCCAGTTAGCAAAAAGCACCAAGTCTATATTATTACAAAAATAAAAACACTGTTTACCTGAATATAAGGTATCTACTTTGATCAGTAAAGGATAAACTTAACAATGATTTAAGGTTTTTAAAAACAAAGCTTACATCCTTTTGTCTCGATCCATCAGGTTTCCGAAGAGCTACTGCAACAAAATGGTGCTCATCTATTTTGCTTTCCTGAAAAAGAAAAGGCAATACATTAACAAATTATTTATATTTTAAAAATCTTTCTTTGCATAAAATATATAAAGATTTTTCTTTAAAAATCTTTTTGTATACACAGACACACAAACACACACACATAAGCACACACTCTCCTCCAGGCGCAACAGGCAAGCAAACATGAACACGTACGGACAGCACTCGGCTGTCACATCTGCAGTCACATTTTAAAACCTAAGACCTGTCTGCACTTGAGTTAACTGCCCACTTTTTGGGCTGTACTCTGTCAACAAGACCTACGCAGGCACCCGGAGCTGGCTGCCCTTCGCTGGTGATCTCCATCTTGTATATGCTTACGTGTACATAAAAAACTGAAACTGAAAACCTGGCTCCTAAGCGTTTAGCTAACCACAGACTCGAGCCGATGGAGAAGTCGCGGCAGAAGCTAACAGGCAGCACTGAACAGAAAGTGGAAGGAGCGGAGCATGTGACAGTGACCGAGAGTCACACAGGCAAAATGATAAGCAGCTACTGAAAATTAACCAAGCTTCCACTAAAAACCACCGATCCAGGGCATTCTATTAACTTATCAGTTGACTATAAAGCTATAATCAGAAACAGTCACTGAGGACCTTTCCATCCTTCATCCTTTTCGTCATAACTTCCTACCTTAAGATATTCAATTTAGTAAAAATCAAAATTCAGCACCAAATTTAAGGCAAGCGGAGAAGAGGCCAAGGCATGGTGGTGCACACCTGTCATCCCTGCCTGGGAGGCTGAGACAGGAGGACTACTGTGAGTCTGAGGCTAGCCTGGGCTGTACAAAGTGAGTTCAAGGCCAGCCTGAACTGAAATCTTTGAAACTGTCTCAAAAAAACAAACAAAACTTACAGAAGAAAGGAAGACTAAAACCCAGAAAACTGAGCACGTTAAAAGCTTTCAAAGGATAGGCAGAAAACAGAACCTCTTATTTTTCAAAGAAATAAAATAAACCACACCTTTAAAAATACCTGAAACAATATTCTAGCGATGTAGTACGTGACACAGTTCTTATACGTACAGAATAGCTCAATACGTTAGAACACTGCCAGCACAGTATCCTGAACATGTACGGCAGCCACACGCTGAGAAGGCTGCCCATGGGCGCACTGTTCAGTGTCCCTGACCTCTGGGGTACTAAGACTGTTACTTCCTACCATGCCCCAAAGCAAAGAAAGGTGTCTGGCTCCATAAAACAACTAAAAATCACAGTAATTTATCACAACATTGCAAACACAGTAACTTTTGCTATAGGATCTTTGTCACTATTTACACTGAATGTGTCAGTCAAATGAACACAATACCGAGACTTCCTGGCCAGTTGCTTTTGGGAAAACACACAGGTTGTGAGTTGTGCAGTAGCCGTGCCCAGAGCAGGGATCAGAGATGACCGCAGGCGAGAATGGGTGTTTTAGCTCAGGCTGCCGGCTGGAACCGCGAGGAGCCCCCTTGGCTTACCTGTTTACACGGCTACACCCCACAATTTGAGGGAATGAACCCCATGCAGCCTCAGTGCACCTACGCAGACCCTGCCAGCACCCGGACGTCTGAAGTGTGACACGGGAGTCAGAATGGGTGACTGCCAGCTGGCGACACAGCCTGCACCCCACCCTCATTCTTCCTCAGCCTCCTCAGCCTTCACTTATAAACATCAGGATTCCCAGGGCTCTGGCCTGGGAATTCCCTAAGCAATCTCATGGCCAGCTCAACTTGAGCTTCTCTCCACAGATCCAATACGTACCTCATCCCTGAGGAATCTCGGTTCAAGCTTGGGCTCTCCGGGTCTCACCCCCCCCTGCCCCCGCGAGCAAGTTACCGCTCGCTCTCCGCCAGGCACAGCCTTCCACGCTGCTGGCCCAGCTGACACCTTCATGTGGGTGTTCCAGTGGCATCCCACACTTACAATTCCATTTGTTTTCTAGTATTTTCTATCTCAATATCCAGCAGAATAAGCCAGAGCACTCCTTGTATTTTGGACACCTAACTTTCTTAACCTCCACATACCATTCTTACAGGACCCAGTCCACTTGAAACACAAATGCGACCTTTCCCACTCCCTATTTAATACCTATTAGGAAAAACAGGTGGGAAAAGCAGCGTACACCCCCCATCGTACCACTCACTGCTAATGCCGGGCAGCTAGTTTGCTCTGTGCACCAATTCACAGGCTGTAGAAAAAACAACCTCATTAACATAGAGCCAGTTAATACCTGGGCTCTGGACACCCCAGGAAGCTGGATGAAACACAGCAGGGTACTTCCTGGGCTCACGAGGACTCAGGTTAGGACAGGGAGCCCTTCCACGGGGACTCTGGGCTTGCAACAGAGCACGTGTGCACCACTCTCTTAAGCTTTTATAAAGTGGCTATGCCAAAGAGGCAGGTGGCTTATTTCCCGCGGTGCAGACAAGAGAAGCTGAGACGGCCAGAGTGCCAAGTGACAGACATGGCTGAGAAAACAACTAAGGCAAGACCCAGAGACAAGCCAGAGGCAGAGCTCTGAGCTCTTTATTCCTTAACTCTGCCTAATTCTGAAGTCCGATGGCCACCATGCTAGTCGCCTGTAGTGAAAGGCTTCCTGGCTTACGTGGTGTAAAAACGAACTGTGTAACCAGGAACTGCCAAGGACAGATGGCTAGAGAGGCCAAACTTCTTTACCATGACTGGCAACACCTCTCATGGCCGCCTCGCCTAGGCCGTCCCTGCCCCGAGACGGTCTCTGGCTGCTTATCCATGTGAAGCTCTTGCCACTCGAGAGCCTCTATTCTTGCCCCTTCTGCTTAACCAGAACGTCTCAGCTTCCAGCTGTCACCTTAAAAGTCACATGCTCTCAAGTATGCCTGGCTTCATCTTTAGGGAACCAAACTGGATTCCACTCATGCTTAAATTCAACAATCAGCCACCACAAAACAATCTTAAAACACATGCACCAAACACAGAACCACGGCTGATCCATTTCTTACCTCAAATGCCCATTCTTTTTCTTCTTCCCCGTCCAGGAACAGACGTGTTTCTTTATAGACCTGGCCTATATCCAGGTTTAATGGGGAGATGTCGAATTCAAGCCGCTGCAACTCAAATCCCAGTCCAACACCAAGAGCTTTAATGAAGCTTTCTTTCAGTGCCTATGATGCAGACAGATATTTTTCTCTTAGACTGTCAGTAAATTAAACTTTATAATAAAACCTACAAGGCTAATACACCCAGATTGCTACTTTGTTGCAGTTGTAAGTATTAAAAAAAAAAAAAAAAAAAAAAAATTCATACGGTATGACAAACACAGGCCGCCATGTAAACTTGCACCAAATTATTCCCTCATATATAGGCAGGGCTCATCCTGACAGGACTGTTAGGAGAATTAAATCAGCTACCTTAAGAAACGTTGAACGGACTGGAGAGCTAGCTCCGTGGCACAAGTGCCTGCCTGGCAAGTGCAATGTCGTGAGTTTGAACCCCGGTCCCACACAAAAAAAGGAAAAGTTGAAGGGGCCGCCAAACAGCTCAACAGATTAAAGGCCTGCAAGCCCGTGCCAGCCGTGCCCCCAAGGCACTCTGAGGTGGCAACTGAGACTGGGCATGGTGGCGTGCTCCTCTAATCCTAGCTCTTGGGAGGCTGTAAACAGGCATGTTGATGTGAGTCCAATCTGGTAGTGAGACCCTGAACACTCTGTAGACCCTTCACTAAAATACAAATAATAATAATAATAACAACAACAACAATAATAAAATATTTTAAAAAGCAAAGCTGCAAGTATTATCTTCTGGCACACTACATTAGGTTGGATATATGAACTTAGGACACAACACATTTAGGAAAATGCTTTCCTTTCAGGTTTAAAAGCATTAACTGAGCATTAAGTATGTTATATATTCCCTAAGTAAAGGTCATTACCCTGCCTGGTACCACTCCAGAAGTACTTATGTTAGTGAAGATGTCACTTCTTGTCAGTGGCGGTAACAGCCTACAGAGCTTGCCCTGAACAGCAGAGAGGCCTCACCCAGTTCCTGTAGAACATGTCCAGCTGAGTCCACTCGTCCTTGAAGCTGCGGATTGTCTCCCATTCTTTGCTGGTGAACTTTCTTTTCATAATATGAAAAAATTCTGGAATTGAACCTCGACCTGCAATGAGCCATAAAACAAGTAACAGTTAAAAACAGCTCTATTAAAAAACACAGAGCTGTCCTATTAATAGAAACTATTAAAGACAACACAGAAAATAAAACTACAGGCCAAACCTTATGATCGTATCCCGAACAAAACGCAACCAAATCAAATGGTGCGGAAAGTAAGCGAAAAATACAGCACAAGCACGGATTAGCCTAGAAACCTAAGAACAGCTTAAGTTAGGGAAATGATGAATTATTTAATGCAGCAGAAAAACAATATAGTTGCACCAAAAAGATATTCCAAAAATCTGTTCAAATTTAGCAGCCAAATCTGGTATAAATTTAAAGAACTATAAAGAAACGCCTTTTATAAGACAGAATGCGTCTCAGCAATCACCATCAGATACTCTTAGAACAGAGCTGTGACAGTCCAAGGTTCAAGCGTTTACCTTGCTGTAGCACAGGGAGCCAGGAGTGCCACGGCCACCCTGGCCACGCGGGTCACAAGTCTTCGGAACTGGTTTGTGAGCTAAAGAACCCCAGAATGCTTTGAGCAGAGCCCGGGTGATGCTTCCAGTTGAAACGCAGAAGGTCAGAATGAGGATGGGAACGCAGCCAGGACGCAGACCAGGCTCGGGGTCGGCTCAGGGAGGAGCAGGAGCGCCACTGGCTACTGGACCAGGCACCACGTGCTGGCACACTGTGGCACCAAGCCCGGCTACACCTTGCCCGTGCCCTAAGACTGTGTGGGCATGAAGTCAAAGACAGTGAATTAATTGATCTATCCAGAAAAATTTTAAGGCTTCAGCCTGGATACTGCTATCTGCTCTTGGCCGGATCTACAACAAGAATCAAGAGGAAAAGGGGAGCGGCAAAGCTCTGTAGGCTCACCACAAAGGAAGTGCCTGGGAAGTTGGGGACAAGGGGAAGAGGGTTCCTGAAAATATGAAAAAGAACCCAGCACTTTGAGAACAGAAAAGACAGGTTGAAGGCAGCTCAGGAATTAGCCAGATGCTCAGCTATGCAGACTCAAGAGTGTGACGGTGAACTCTCTCGGAAGACTGCAGCATCACGGGGTGCCCGCTCCCCAGGACCACCTCAGGAGGCCGCAATGCCACGCCAGCAGCACCTCGGCAGGTGCACTGCTCACGCCAGCGACAGACCTGGAGTAATGCGCACACTGCTGAATACGAAGACTATAAAGAGGTGTCGAACCCTGCTGGCTTCCACCCAGACTGCAAAAGAGGACCTCAGCAGCCCTGTCTACCCCCGGAGGGCAACGTCAAGCTGTGAGACGGAGGTCAAAAGTGAGGTGGAGATCCCCAAATTTAGAGACACCAGGAACACGGAGCACCTGCTGGGGTGCATCAGTCCAAGGGAGACCATGCAGGCCCCAACTGGCAACGGTGTCCGGCCAGCGAGCCCTTAGGAACTCACAGGGCACAGCACCTACCCGAGGAGCTAAGGGTTTCCCCGGCCAGTTTCTAGGATTCCTTTGTTCCTTGCTTTTGGGATAAAAATGTTTAGCTTGTGCCTTGGATGCTGGAGGTATTTAACTCTCCTCTAGATTGTCACAGGAGCATACGGATGAGAGTCTGCCTCAAGTCTCAGAGCAACTTTGCTCTTGGGTTTTCAGCAATGTCAAAACTATGGCGACTTGGGAGATTCTCACAGCTGGCTAAAGGCACATGCGCAACAGGACGCACAGGAGCCTGTCCAGGACCGGCTGGAAGGCATGCTTCCGGCTTAGCCCTCCGATGCTCCCCTCGGGCCTCATGCCTTCTGAAAGGCGTCGGAGTCAGCTGGTGCCGCATCCCCAAGGGTGACCCAGCACGAGGCATTCCTTCTGCAGCGTATCCTTCTGCTTCCTGCCTGCCATTCCTCCCACCATGGCCCTGCTGACCTGGGGCTGGCTGCCCGAGGGCCAGAGGCGACCAGCCTGCAGCACCTGTGCCACAGCAGCGCACAGGGCCCTCATGGTCAGCAAGCCTGAACCACGCCAGCCCGGCTGCCAAGCATGGTTTTCTGAATTTTTAATTTTTTTTTTTTTTTCTTGTTTCAGAACTTTTGGGTATTTATTTATTTTTACAGCCGGCTCAGCCTGCTCAGCCTGCTCTGAGGGCAGGGCTGGCGCAGCATGTGGTGCCGGGGATCAAACCGCGGTCCCTGCAGCCGCCTAAGCTTTCCTAAGCAGGCGCTTTAGACCACTGAGCCATACCGCCGGACCCCCAAGCACGGTTTTTTCTCCACTGAAGCCTAAAGGTCCAGGTTTCAGAGTGCTCACATGCCGTGAGAAGCAGGCTCAGGGCTGCTGCTGGGACCTCGGGCTCCGAAAGGTTCGCTGTCGTTGCTGCAGACCAAACCATGACCCACCCAGGCCTCGCCTCCTGTAAATGTGGGCATCAGGAATTCTGTCCCAGGGATGAGAACGCTGACAGCACGGCAGTCTAACAGAAATCAGTAAAATGATGAATTATTAAGCAGAAAGACAAAGTACGGCTGGACCAAAAGATGTTCCAAGAATCTGACAACACGTGACAGCCTAATCTGCCATAAACTCTAAGGAACTAAAAGGCAGCATCTTACGTAACGGAATGTGTCAGAAACCTGCAACACTTCAAGTACAGTCATACTATTCAGAGGTTTAAATTTTTACTTTTTCTTTGCTTTGAGGAAAAGAGAATTCTTTTTATTGTAAGTGGCTGCTAACTGGAAGAAAACTGAGCACTGTTCTTTTACGCTACATTATCACTGGGACTGGAAATTGATACATATTTCTTTCCCTCAAAATAATTGTTTTTCAAAATGTTTCATTATCATTATTATCATCACCATTAATGTCTTTGGCTTGCCTCCCAAGCACTGGGATTACAGGTCAGCGCCGTCACGCCCGGACTCTGTGGGCAGGGCTGGCACAGCACCTGCTGGGAATTGAACACCACTCACCTGAGCAGGTGCTTTTATCCACTGAGCTACCTCAACCTTGGCCCCTACTGATTTCTTATATAAAAAGAGGGTTTTAGCGTTTTTTCTTTCCAGATGTTACTATGAAATAAGCTCATTTTCAAATCTGAAATGTATTTTTGCTTCAACAGTCCAAAGACAAAATGTTACATAGCTTTCTAAAACTAATGAAAAGGGATAGAATTTAAAAAGGTATGATTCCTAGAACTAAAGACTGAGTGACAAAGATCTCCAACATACCACGCTGTCGTCTAGCTTTACCACTCAACAGCAACTCCCTATCCTCATTCATCTATTTATTCTACAGGCATAACAAATATCCACATTAAACTACGTATAAAACAAATGGGTCCTAGTTGTTGACCTCCTGGATTTCCAACTTACAGGCCTACCAAGAAGGCCAGTGGTCCAAGGGTCTAGTCCTAACAAGATGAAGCAAACATTTACTGAAAGAGTAAGTAGGAATTATTATTACTCGTTAAGTTTCTTCCTGAGCTCTCCAATGCTCTGCCTTTAGTTTATATCTACATCATTTTCCAGGCTGGCCAGATAGCTCAGGCACTGTACAGCTCCTCCTTAGGCAGACTCAATAACCAAGGTTCGATCCCCACTGAGCTGTGCCGGCCCTGCCCCGGGGTACGCTGACATGGGCATGACGGCACGGGCCTGTAATTCCAGTGCTTGGAAGGCTGAAAAAAAGGAAGATCACTATGAGTCTGATCTGTGTAGGAAGATCCTATAGACCTGGTAGACCCTGCGCTACATACATTATTTTCCAGAAAACTTTTTAAAGATCGTCTACCTGTAGATTCAATTAAAATATTCATTTACTCCAACTCCCTTTTCTAAAATACTTAACTTTAAATTCCAACCTTCAGAATCAGCTGGGTAATGAAAAGCTACTATAGCATCATCTATGGACACTGCTTAGGAGGAGAAATTTACCTGGAAAAAACATGTCGATCTCTTTATTAATGCATTATTGCCATCTAATAGTTGACTGATCCCATGAGAATTAAGCAATGAGAACTCCATTATGATCCTCACACTAAAAGCTCCCAAGCACTAGATGCTAAGGTCAGGATCATAGCATGTGAAGCAGGCGTGGTACTCGCAGTCACAGAGTACAGTTTCTCCTACAGTAAATGCCTTTCCCAAAGCTGAGTCCAGGACAGAAAATGGTAAGGTCAGTTCTCTCACAAAACTTGTTTATGAACCCGACCCCCACCCACCTCGGCCCCACTGGAAAAGATGCAGAAGAGTTTCCAGGACAGCCTATCAGAGAAGGAGAAGAAAACCAGGGATGGAGGGAGGGCGAGGGAGACTAAGGCCAGAGGCAGTCCAAGTAGGTTATGTGTGTGGTATGTCCGTTCCTCTGTAAAGTGGGTATGTACTAAGTTTAAAAAGGCTTCAAGACAGTTCCCTTGTTTAGCCAGGCAATACTGCTGACGACCCTGACAGGCAGCAGGTGACACTTTAGATGAAGACAAAGCTCCCCGTTGCTCTTCACGCACCGGCACCTTACGCAGTGATCAAGTGCACCACACAGGCTGCTCTCCTGGGTCAGGATCCTTTCAGGATCTGCTGCTCCTTTCTCACCAGCACACTGAGCATGAGTAGAAGCCACTGGATGAGAGCCGTCCTGGGTGGTGCACTGACAGTTCAGCTGGCTTAGTACACAGCACGCTAAGAACGCACCAGAAGGATGGGCAGGGTAGCCACCGGAGAGACGCACATCTGATCTCAAATACGGGAGCGATAAACTGTCTTCCTCTTGAGTGGACTCTGCCATAAATGATATTAAGTAATGGCAACAGGAAGAAACAGCTTACGTTGGATTTGGAGACAGGACAGAGCTTGGTCTAATCTTAATGGAATAGTACCCAAAATGATTAAAAAGACGTGCCTATTGCCATTGTACTTGCTGCTTTCTTAAAATTTTCATTTTATAACTTCTAAGAAGCCCTGATTTTTAACTAAGTATGATAAAGCAATCAGCGAAAAACAAGTATGTATGCTCATAAAAACCTAATTAATATAAAAAGCAATCTAACACAATCACTAGCAAGCAATCACACAACTCATTACTTACGGCTTAAAGAAGTACTCAATATGCGTGCATTTTCACACACTTGGAGAGCGATCTATCTATGCCACAAAATATGAAATGTGAAAGCAACAGGAAAAGTTGACTTTGTAAATACTCAGCCAAAGCACAACAGCGCCACACTGTGGCATAATGGGAGAAATACACAAGGGTGAGGATTGATTACCTTAAGCAGAGTTTGCTTAGGAAGAGTAAAGGGAAATCATTAGAATACTAGTAAAAAAGTCAACTTGTCCTGCAACTATCAGCATTCGTGCACACGAAGCTGGCAAGCCCTCCTAATAACACCACAATCTCCACATCTACAGTATCACAGTCTACTCAGCCTGATGAGTACTTAAGAACTCAGACTGTAAATGGGAAAAGCTCGGCGAGCCTCGGTGAGCGGCTGTGAAGCACACAGAACCACTGAGCAAGCGTAGGAAAGCCCTGAACTTCAGCTCACAGCTTCGCCTCTAAGACGTGCTAGATGATAACGCAATGGTCTACCAGAACCGAATCCAGCCCTCACGGCAACCACAGGGGTATCTTAGACTCAGTAACAACGCAGAACAAATCCACTCAGCCAGCACCCTCTGACACAAGCAGACACACACCCCGAACAGCTGCAGAACTTGGAAGCCCGCGTGCCTTCCCCTCTCCACACACGGCCGCCAAGATTCTCACACAACAGCTCCTCACTTAAAGCCTGCCATTCAGCTTACAGAGGCAGAACGAGCCCAGCACCGCACACCTCTACTGGGTCATGTATGGTCTCACTTCTACAGGAGGTTAACTATCTTACTGAGATATATCCCTAAAGCAGGACAGCCCTTGGAAGTGTGCCTTACCCGTAGCTTCATCAGCTGCACGTGCAAGCCTCTTCGCTGACAACCGATCTCTTTAAGTTCTCAAAATGTGGAGTGTAGCAAAAGAGCAGACTGACATCCGATGCAGGCTTGAGACGGACTTCCACCGTCCTGAGCTGCAGCAGCTTGCTGTGTTCACTGAAATACACACAGCAGCTGGCCTCGGTGCTGACGGACACAGCAAACGCCCAAGCGAACAGCCAAGCGCTGGGCTGGAGATGCTGGCCTTCCACAAAGGACAGCCATGAGCTGGGAAATGACCAGGGACCCTGAGAAGGGGACCGTCACAAGGGGCCCGACGACAGCGGGCACAGGCGCATTTGGGCATTGAAATCTAATGACATTTTTCTCTGCGAGGCTTCAAAAGTGCCTGGGAGCCACGATCCCTGTTTCCTTCTCAGGTCACCCTGACGTGACAATGGCTTCCCTCTGTCTCGTTTGTTACTGCACTTTAGAAGATGACTTCTTTCTATTGTTCAGCTCTGCAGAAGGAGAATTCTAGCCAACTGCGATGACACAGATGGCCTGTAGAGACCATTATCTAGATGAGCGAGACTTCGCATCTGAAGTCAATGTGGATATTTACGGTCTGAGGATCACAGGATGAGCTGCAAGGTATCTTTACTGTCCCCTGGACTGGATTAAGAGATACTCGACTCATTACTGCAGCATATTCGGCGCATGGGTGGGTGGGTCACGGCAGCACAATCCTGGGGACTGTGTCTGGCCCTGGTTCCCTTCTCCCTAGTACCCTTCCCTTGGGCTCTTCTTGGCCACCATGAATAAGGAGCTACCACCAGGTCCTCCTGAGATCTTCCTGCCTCAGGGGATGACTATGGACGAAAACTCTGAAACCAATGCACCTAATTAGACCTGTGGTCCTTCAAGTTAAGCGCGCCCACTGTTAGTTTCAGCAACCAGAAAACTGGTTAGTAAATGGTGGATTTATTTGGTAGATGGGATAGATGTTCATCACAGGAAGCAGGGAGCCTGAATTTGCATCTACCCAGGACCACAGAATGTGATCCTCATCTGGAAAGTCTTCACAGATGTGACCAAGTTAAAGCAAGAACATCTTTGTTAGGGTGAGCCCTGAATCAAAGAACTCACGCCTGACCTCACCAGTAGAGGAAGTGACAGGAAGAGAGACAGAGGCCGTGTGGAGAAGGAGGTAGAAACTGGGGTGAAGAGGCTACAAGCCAAAAACTCCTTAGAAGCAGCAAACACTTCGAAGGCAGGAAGGACTTTTTCCCAGAGCTCTCAGAGGGATCAAGCCTTTCAGCCTTCCAGAACTGTCAAAAGATGAACTCATGCTCTTTCAAGAGCTTAAGTTTGTCGTAGGCTGCTACGAAACTAATTTGAAGCTACAATCTGAAGCTACAATTTGAAGCTTAGATACACAGACACATTGCTCAACCTAAGAGGTCTTGCTGCTACCTCCCTGGATCCGAGTGCTCAAGTGCAAGCTCCATCACATCTCAGCCGTGACACTTACTTCATATTTCTGGAGACAATGAGATCTATGGATTAAGGGATAAGCATGTTGAGTGCTGGAACTAATAAGCACTCAACAAATACTAGGCTTACGATCACTGTGGTAGGTCTTTTAAAATGTGTCTCTGTCAGGAGCAGTTTCGCCCAGTCTTTGTGCACTCTTTGCGTAGGACTCAAGAGGTTTTTATGGGTTCTTAAAAGCATTTTGGAAATTAACTGTATCAATCCTTCTCTGATTTGCCACAAACACACCTCTCAGTTTGTGAAAGTGACTTAACGTGAAGCCATATCCACTGACTTTGTGGTTTCATCCTCGGCCCTCTTTCATAAAACAGACCAAATAAGAAATTTTGTGTGTGTGTCTTAGGAAACTGTCATTTAACTCTAACTGTGCAGTATAACAGAAGGAGAGGGTTTAATGGTTTTTCTGTTTTCCTCATTTAAAAAATGTGGATAGATTATACCTTTTCTCTTTGATAACTTTGAAAATTACATCCAATACAATGTTTCCCAGACATTAATATGCCAAATAATCAACTAGGAAAGTTATTTAAATAAAAGAATCTACGCTATTACTCTGAAATCCTGCTGCAGTGGATGTGAGGCAGTTTCAAGCAGTCTGCACTGTTAACGAACATTCTGGCTCATTCTGGTATGCAGCCCTAACTTTAGAAGCGCCACTGTCTGGTGCAATTACTGTTAGAAAAATCGAAGGCCAAGCTGGCTCTTCAGAGACATATACGTGCCATGTGTCGCACAGATTACCGTAACACATGCACTATTATCCTTCAGATCCAGGCAGGACTGTTCCGACCTCCCACAGAAGCTCGCCCTGACGCTGTGCTACGTGCTACTTCTTCCGTAAGTAGAATACACACATTTCTGCCCACGTCCAAGTGTGCCGTGCAGCAGCAGTAAGCTCTATCCGCTCACTGAAAGGAATGGTTCGTGCTTAGGCCACTTGATAAGTTTTGTGCGCTGATCTGATCACTGCTTGATCAGACTTGTAATCTGAGTGACTATCTGAAGATAACCACATGCAATGCAACAACCATTGTTCATTTCCCACCATCTTGAAGTTCTGTATGACTGCTTTTATTGTTTTTCTTTTTAAAAACATATATATTCACAGTGCTGTGCAACAATCACCATTCTCTACCTCTAGAATCTTTATTCTTTTTTTTTTAAAAAAAAATCTTTGTTCTTTATACTAAAACTCAACCTGTCTACAGTGGTCCCTCACTTACCATGAGCAACTGATTTTATTTTAGGATTTATACATTTATTCTAAGGCTTTACAAACCCTTTCCACACTCTTATAAATCTTCCCCACACCTTCAAAAACACTTCTAATATTCTTAACCCTTTTCCTTTCTTTTCTTTCTTCTTTTCTTTTCTTTTGTGGAACCAGGGATCGAACTCAGGACCTTGAACTTGCCAGGCAAGCACTTTTGCCTCTGAGCTATCTCCCCGGCCCCTTAGCCATTTTTCCCCCATATTTAGGACAGGGTCTATAGCAGTGGTTCTCAACCTTTCTAATGCCGTGACCCCACAATACAGTTCCTCATGTTGCAGTAACCCCAGACCAAAAAATAATTTTGGTGGCTACTTAAAAACTATAATTTTGCTACAGTTATTATTTGGAATGGCTTTAGGCAACCCCTGTGTTTTGGTTGTTTGACCTCCACCGGGGTCGCAACCCATTGGTCTATAGGGTCTTACTCCGTAGATCAGACTCATATTGATTCTCCTGTTTTCAGCCTCCCAAGTGCTGGGATTACAGGCACACGTCACCACCCCCTAGGTAATTTTAGCAACACACACATACTTCACAGTATTGCAAAATCCTGTGATACAGCAAAAAAAACTTTGATAATTTAGATTATTACTGAAAACCCAGGAAACAGTGAGCCTGCAAAAGCTGAACCCCCAAATAGCAAGGGACTACTATAGTTCCAAATCTTTTCCCAATGAAATATTTCATTTTTGTTTCTTATCTATCTACTCTGTCATCTTGCTCAATAACATGTCGTCTCAAAACCTGTACTTCCACAATCTCTACGTCCAGCCTCCTGTTTCATGTCCTTTCCAGTCTGGAAGTTTCTCAGGTTTGTCCTATGAATCACTGATTCAATTTCCTGCAGTCTAGTCTATTTATAACTTCATAAATAAGGTTCTCCTTTTAATAACTTTTCAGGGGAACACAATAGACTTTGGAGAGGAATGTCTGAGGCAATGTAATTACCTTGGAAATCTTGATTAAAAAATAACATATATGTCCCCACCCGCACACGGAGCATGAGACCTGCCCTTAAGGTAGCCTGGGCCAGCCAAAAAAATATTGTACAGGGTCTCACTATGCAGCTGGGACTCACAGTGCTCCTGTTCTCAGCATCCTCAGTGCTTGGACTATAGGCACACACCACTATGCTGGGTCCTGGTGGCCAGCTCAGTGCACCTGGGGGTCGGGTGAGCGTGTATGTGGTGCCAGGATGGAACCCCTATCCCTGTGCTTGCCTAAGAAGGTTCTTAGTTCCCTGAGCTGGCTCACCAGCCCTAATTTTGATAATTTAGTACTGAAGGCCAATTTTCTCTGAAAATTAAAAAAAAAAAAAAAAAAAAAACAAGCTATAGCAATTTTTTTTTTTTTCCTCATAAAAACATTTTGTTTTTAAGCTCTTTGGTCTCTGAAATCTAAGTTCCTAGGCTTTAAAAATTATTTTAGGGCAATTTTTAAAAAATATAGTACACACACACACATATTTTTTTTTTCTACACTACAGACTTTTTTTTTTTAAATGCATATAGTACAGCGCCTACAGGGTCTCACTACACAGATGGGACTCACAGTGACCCTCCTGTTTTCAGCCTCCCGAGTGCTGGGATTACAGGCATGGGCCACCACGCCCAGTCTCAATCACTGTCTCACTGAACCTCAGGGGTGGGGCCAGCAGGCATGCCAGAGATCGAACCCTGGTCCCTGTGCCTTGCCCAAGCAGTGCTTTTAATCCACTGAGTTATCTAGCCGGACCTTCTACACTACAGATTAGCAATACATATTCTAATAATACACATATATATGATTGATACTAATACCTTGTGGAATGGATCTGCCATAACTTATTTAGCTAATTGCTATTAACTGCATTCATAATGGTACTCACACATAAAAACCATAACATATACCTCCTACATTTCTCTTTTAGAGTATCAGAAACAACTGCTAAGCAAGAGGTGTATTTTCACTTCTAAGGTTATTTTCTGAAACCTGCAGCAGCTAACGTTCCCCCATGTGTGCATGGCTCTTCCTAGCCCACAGCCTCACTTTGTCCAGGAGTTTTATTCAATGCTTTAGTATCTGATGAGCATCTCAGAGGCTCCTATGATTACTCTAAGATTGTGATTTTTTACATTTAAATCTTTTCATCTTTCAGAATTTGTGACTATGTTTTATAATCAGATGACTAATCAATTGTATCCATATCTTAAGTTACTAATAAACCAATCATTTATCCATGGAATGGACATAGTATTTACATATAACAGTTTCTGCCTTTTAACTCTCTGTCCGTTCTTTTGCTAAAATCACATTTGTTCACATGGCTTAAGACATGCATTTGAAAAATAGCAAGGCAAAGTCCCATCTTGTATATTTCATATTCTTTTACATTCTCCCTCATCTGCCTAATAAATGCTAGCGTCATGATTAAATCCTACAGATAGCAGAAGAGCTATTTATAAGCAAGAAATGACAAGATCTGCCATTTAAAGAGATTTGGTTTTCTATTAAGATTTAGAATATTATGGGACTATGACTTTCTGAAGTTACCTTCAAACTGAATCTAGCCTTAAACAAAAAACTGCTTTAATTAAAGCACACTCTGAAACCTGCAGATCTAGTACGCAAATCTGCCCTAGAGAGAAATGACATGGGACAGATTGTCAAAGATGGTATCTGAGGCACAGGGACGAGCAGAACAGAAAGCTAGGTGCAGAACGGGGAGGTGTCTTCGCCACTTTTCTCACCGCTGAGGCGAAATACCTGATACTCAAAGTTGAGCAAAGGAAGACACGCTTACTTCAGCTCGGGGTCTGCGGAGGTTTCAGTTCACTGTCAGCTGGATCCACGGCCAGGTAGCCTGGCAGGGGGCACCAGGGGAGACACAGAAGACAGACGGGAGGCGGCAGCAGCCGCTTTCCCTTCCATCCCACCCAGGCTGCCAGCCTGATGGCTGTGCCACCCAGAACTATGCTAATTCAAATCGGTGGGCCAGGCTGGCGAAACAGCTCCGTAGACCACGGCGCCTGCTCCATAAGTGCAGGGGCAGGTCGCGGATCCTCCGCGCCGCTTGCTGCCCCAGCCCCGCCCCCAGGCTCACTAAGCAACCACCGGGTCCAGGGCAGGGACCTGTGCCTATGGCCCCAGTGCTGGGGAGGCTGAAAACAGGAGGACCACTAGAGCTGGGGCTGCGTAGTGGGGCCCTGCACCAAGCACACACACGGAAAGCACTTCAGTGGACCCGCTCAGGGCCGCACACCTTGATCCCGACGCACAGCACCGCACAGCATCGCACGCGCCAGCTCCAGCCAGTGCCTGCAGACCCCACTGGAGGGCAGGAGGGCAGGAGGCTTCGGGGGACATCGGGAAATAACCATGACAGCAGGAAACAAAGAAGAGTGAAAAACACAGCTATCGGCTCCCAGACCTCACTGATGAGATGTTTACATTTCTCAGAAAGATGAACATTGAAGTTTCATTAGGATCGTGATTTTTTTCTCACCTTTCAATTAACTTAAGGAATATCCTAAGAGCGCACCTGAGACTGTGTCAGAGTTCCCCTGGACTTTTCTCTGCCTCTGTAGAGTTAATAAGACACCTACTGTGTGCTGGACGCCACAGAGGTGTTCAGTATCCTGTGGCCAAAACCATCACAGGGTGTGGTTCCTGAACACAGCTAATGAGATACAAAAAAGCAAAGAAGTTACTGTGACTGCAGTGAGCGGGGCCATGAAGGGAATGACTCCTGTCAGGACGTCCCCTCAGAAAAGGCTCTGGCTATCTTCTCATCCTGAGTGGAAGCTAGCCAAGAGTAGGAAGCGCACAGAGGGGACTCGGCTGCGCTGCAGGGATCCCGGCGTGAACAAGAAACACTGCCAACTTCCAAGGCAGACAGACTGGTGTCTGCAAAGAAACCAGTGACCAGAGAGCACGAAGACGTGAGAAGCGGCGGCTTGAGGCTGACAGAAGAGACGCACACTGCAGGGGCCGCAGCGCCTCCACTTCTGTCTATGTGCAAGGAGAGGCAACCGAAGAGTTTGGGGGGGGGGGGCTGTTGTTTTTGTGGTACTGGCTATTGAACTTGGGACCTTTAACTTGCCATGCAGGCAGTTATGCCACTGAGCTATGTCCGTGGCCCAAGCTAAAACCGTTAAGAAAACTGACACAGATGTTTCCAGTGTCAGGTTTTAGTGTTTTAGCGGCAGCGGCAGCAGCAGCAGCACAGAAGCAGAAATACAGGGCAGGGGCAGCCTTTCTTAACTCTTAGGATCCCAAGGGGATGGAGGGCAGGGAGATGGGAAGATCCTTGGAGCAGAGGCAGGGAGGACGAGACACACAGGAAGCGTGGCACTTTCTGGACTTCTGCTGGGGGTAGAACTTGAGGAGCAGGCACAAGGACGCACCAGGAGCTGCCTGGCTGCTCCTCTGCATGCGCGGGAAAAGCAAAAGGAAGCTGTAGCCAGGGCTGGAGTGGGGAAAGAGGAGGAAGAGGTCATGGGAAGTAGGCGGTTGTTCTGGGATCAGCCACGCGGATCCGGGCCACGGCAAGTTAGCAGCCAGCGCTCGGCCCAACCTGTCACCAAGGTCACTGTGTCAAGGCTGCACTGGCTGCACCGGCACAGATATGAAAAGTGGAAACGACGTGGAAAACCACAAAATTGCTAGGTAGAGGGAATGGAGGAGAGGCCAGAGCAAGCCCTGCCGCCTCGCTAGCGATTCCTCAACACTCCTAACTTTTAGCTCCAGCCCTTAATCTATAGCTACTACTTAAAGCTACTTTACACAGTCATTTTGCAATCATCGTTTCAAATTACTGAAATTAATTATTAATTCTATAGGCCAAACCCCTTTCAAATAATACTTTGCAAAGTTTATGATGTAAGCATAACATGAAAATGTACACCATGAGGGAGAAATTTCCGGGCTTTCCTGAAATTTTTAAATTATTTTTTACATGGACCTTGCTGTCTTCCATCATTTTATAAATATGGCAACAAAACTAAAGAAAACATTAAGCTAGACTTTCTTTAAACTTACACTGCAAATAACTTTAACAACAGATAAAAATTAGCAAACAATGGAGAAACCTCACTCAAAAAATAATCCCTTTCAATGTGAGGAATGTGGCAACAACTATACACTGGGGTCCTCAACAGCCTGGACACCAAGCTCTCTGGGCAATTACAGAACCATTATTTACTGAGCGTTCGGTGTGTTCCCATTGCTTTTCTAGAAGGTTCCCTTGTTGACTTCATTAAGCACAGAAAAAAAGTGGTGGTTGCAAAAGCGTCCTATGGAGTGGGCTTGCTTAGAAGGAAGAAGCCTAGTGTTCTAGACTGATCACTTTATCCCCTCCTGCTCTGCCACAGCACAGTGGGAGAACAGGGAGGGAGGAGAAAGAAAGGAGCTTCGTGAGCAGACATGGCTAAGGCATGTGACGACTCCGCAAGTTACTACAGATGCACATCTGGAGGTGCAGAACGAGCGCCACGGAACCGGCTCGCTCAATCTATTAATGCGCTTCTGGAGATGACTGTCTCAGTTATGCCTCTCTCATTCCCGGGACAAAATACCTGACACCCAAAACGAAGGAAGGGTGAATTTAGCTGACAGTCAATGGAGGGCTCGGTCCACATTGAGCTGGCTCCAAGGCAGAGCAGACCGTGGCAGAGGGCAGCAGGTCATGGCAGTGGAGAACAGCAGAACCGCCCGAGCAGATGGAGGAAGCAGCAGCAACTATGGCAGCAGAGAAAGGTTATCCTGCGTGCGTGCAGGCTCTCTGCCCTAGGCTGGGTGCAGCACTCACATGCACACTGCCAGCGGACCAGGAGTTCGTCACAAGCTCTAGCACAAGGCTTTGGGGGGACAGACAGACACAAACCACAACCCTGACTCTGACTCTGACATGACATTCTACTTACACTGCAACCTAGTTACAATGTGCATTATGAACCAGCATGGAGGCACATGCCTGTAATGCCAGCCAGCACTCAGGAGGCTGAGGCAGGAGATCCCCATGAGTTTGAGACCAGCTATGTAGCGAGTTCAATGCCTGCATGGATCACATAGGAAGACCAGTCTCAAAACAAAACAGTAGCTGTCCTAAGTTTTACCTTCCATCATTTAGCAAGTCTCGAAGGAATAGCCCTCAATTAATTTCTTCACTTCCTGTGCTAAGTAGGACAGCTGAAATGAATCCTTAATGAACCAAGCTGGTGTGTACACCCTTGCTAAGACATCACGCTGCATCCATTCACACTTCAGAAATCAGCGGCACATTAGCAAAACTAACCACAGCCGGGAAAGGTCTCTCCTATTGTGTCTATGAACACAGATGCAAGCTTCCAAACGAAAACAACTAAAGGGGAAGAAAAGGCCTACCTGCTGCGACTGGGCAACAATCATCAGTCTAAAAAGCTGGGGGGAGAGGTCAATAAAACATTACCAGAAAACTGAATCTGCAATGTGCTCACAATTTCCCATCACCTATTTAAAAAGCTTTCAATTCGTAATTTATTATCCCATAATGACCAGAAACCAACACTGCATGTCAAACTAAGCAGCACAAAATCTGTCTCTCCCAGTACCGTTTCTAGGCAGCTATCCACCTTCTGGGTCAACCATTACTGTGTAGTTATGTGTACTGAACTCCAAAGATTAATGACCTCTCCACGGCTTCTGATGTTATCAAAAACTCATGTAAACACAGCTCAAAAGTATCAAAACATAGAGGCTCATCCTGTGTTGCTTCTAATAAACCCTGCACAGCAGTGGTTGTTTCGGCAAAAGCACTTTACAACCCTCATGAACACCACGTCTTCTTCAGAGATTTGCTGTGGATAGGGGTCACTTCCGAAATTCATACTGACACTGAACTGCCAATGTAAGTGTACTAAGTGGAACATTTAAGAACTGACAAGGGCATGGGGACACTACCCAGGAATGTGTTAGTTCTTCAAAATCAACCCTGACACAGTAAAAAGTGGGCTCTTGCTCCTGTGGGACTGGATCCGTTCTGGGCAGGGAGCTACACAGTGAGGGTGCCTGTGCTGTCCCTTTCCTATGTACCAGCTTGCTCTTGGACTTTCTGCAGCAAGTTCCAAGCTGCATCTACCCAAGGCCTCCTTCTGCAGCTCCTGGATTTCCCAGCCTGCAGAAGAATGAACCAAGATAAAGCTCTTCATAGATGACCCCTTCATAGATGACTCCACAATAGAAAAGACACAAAAAAGACGCACATGGATACACTCATACAAAGTGCAACGAACGCTTTCAGAAGATTAAAAAAGCGCCTCATGTTCAGAGTTTAAGTTAGTAACTTGTTATGTAATCAGGAGGAGTGCATCCTTTTGCACAAACTGCAGAACAGAAATTAAGACAATGGTTATGAAAAGGACAGAAAAAGCAGTCGGGCAAACGCAAGAACGTGACAGGCAAACCTAAGCTGACAGTCACTCCCACACTGTGAAGCATACACCATCACGATAGCGTTCGGCCACTGGCAAATACTTGAGTAAAATGATACACTAGGCAAGGTTCAGAGATATGGTGGTGATCAAACTATGGAGCGAACAGGTCTGGTTGCTCTCATGAAGCTGACAAACGCAAAAGGCAATTACACTACGGCATGATTTAAACAGACAGGATGTAGAATAAAGGAAATATGCTTGAGCACCTATGAGAAAAGGACCAAGCTGTGCCTGAACTTCAGAAAAGAGCTCCCTGAAGTAAAGCTGTGGTGGTATCTCCACAGCAACGGGGGTGGAGAGCAGTGATCACAAACTTCGCAGACCTACAGAACCACTCTTAAGCAAAGGTTATGCAGCGAAGGCAGGGTGAGTCCGACCAAGTGAGGTATTCTACAGTATTAGGAAGATACTGATTCTCTCATTACTAGCTTTCTTCTTGGCCTGTCATTTGTCATCTTGTAAAAATAATGATACAGTCCAGTCCTCTTACACTGGTGCAGCCAGTTTAGAAAGCATAGGTAAAGTACTTAATAAAAGCTCTGGCTCACAGGTTAGTGATGACAACGGCAGAGCAGGCAGAGAACGTGTGGTGCAGAATACTGCAAGTGGCTAACTCAGCTCCTGGGGTAGGCAATGCGGCATGGATACAGAAGCAACTGAAATACTTGCATGACGCCTGCTCTTCACATTTACCGATATAAATGTGACCAACAGCTGCACTTAGGTCTTGCATGAAAAGTTTCATCCCTTCTGGGGAACTGTGGGGAGTGCTGAAGTAAAACAAGTCAAAAGGCAAATAATTTCACTTTGCTTTAGGCAAAACATTATATGGATCACTCCTAGTTTAGAATCTTTTTTGTAGAAACCTGCTAATACGGCAAGGAATATATTTTTCAGATATATGCTCTCTCTGATACTCTAAGTATTGAGTTAACTTTCTCAAAATTGAAATATCTGTATTATCTCATCTAGATGGACTCACCCAACAGTTGAGAACTGAGACATTGAGGCACGGAACTTCTAAACCACAAAAATGTGACATTACCTGGAAAACTAGTCTTCATGACATCAATTCCAACTTGGAGCTCCGGCTCGGCAGCCAGCACGGCGTAGTCCCCTTGATGTGAGACATTGAAGTTGAAATTGGGGTATGGGTTCAGCGAGTCCTTCGCAAGAACTGGCTTCCCTTTTGCAGTTCTTTGCAAACGAATATTATTCCATGGAATATTCAACTTCTCTGCAATTAGTTTCCTTATCATCAGACGACCAGCCTGTTACATATATAAAACATGGGATAAATACTGGTGTCTACTAAACATAGACATGACATTGTTTATATTATTTTTTTTTAATTTTATTTATTTATTTTTGTATTAGAACCTTTGTTTGTTTATTCACTCATTTTTATGGCCGGCTCAGCCCACCCCGAGGGCAGGACTAGCGCAGCCTGTGGTGCCGGGGATCAAACAGCGGTCTCTGAATCTGCCCAAGCTTTCCCAAGCAGGCGCTTTAGACCACTGAGCCATCCCACCGGGCCCAACATTGTTTATATTATATGAAGCGTATTTCTGTTTCCTAAAATTTTAATTCTGTTGAAAGTACATAAGCATTCAACACAATGCATTAAGACTAAGCACTACTTTTTCTGTTTTTTTTTTTTTTTTTGAGACAAGGCCTTGCCGTATTGGCTCAGGCTGACTTTGAGCTCGTATCTGTCCTCTTGGCTGTTTCATCCCTGCTTTAGCCTCCCAGGGCATGTTATAGGCATGCGCCACCACACCCAGCTAAAACGGAGCAAGTCTGAAGTAAGAGTTTAATAAACTTAAAGACTTTGCTAGCAATTTCTCCCCTGAATCAATAACCAATATTAGTAACAGCCCTTTTTTCAGTCTTCAAGCACTTAAATATATGTGCTTTTGAATATTTTTACTCTCTAGAGAAACTGATATGAAGTCATACAATATATAGAACTGTATTACGTATCAGTATTTTTTTAATTTCTTAGGTTTCATTTTCTGAGACAGGGTCTCATTTTGTAGTCCAGGCTGGCCTGGAACTCACGCATCCTGCATCATCCTCCCTGGAATTACGGACACCTGAGCCACCACACCCAGCTTTAAACTTTTTAATCTGCAAGTATGGAGGACTGTTTTATATCTAACATCAGGTCCGTGCACTTTTAACTGCAGCATGCTATTTCACAGTACTGCGGTCTTGTAGGGCTGATATTCCTCTATTACAGGTCATTTCAGGCTGGTTCTGGTTTTACTGCTGTAAAAGTCCACAAGCAGCAGCCCCACTGCTGTGCCTGTGCAGAAATGCAAGTATTTCTAGATACTGTATACAGACTTCCTGACTTCAAACATTAGCAGCGTAACTTTCATCTTCATTGTTTATTAATTACTCAAAGGGTTGAAAAGCTAGGTGCACATTATTAAAAAGTGCATTTCGGGTTTTCTCTCCATCAATTTTTTTGGGGGGTGAGGGGATACTGAGAATCGAACTCAAGACCTCATGTTTGCCAGGCAGGCGCTGCAGCACTCAACTAAATCCTCCACCTCCTCAACAATACTAAAACTGAATTTTCAAAACTTGAGGACTTTCAAACCCACTCATTTCTTACAATGATAAGAAAGTGGAAAAACATATTCCAGTAGGCCTTCAAAAAGGTATCAACTAAGCCATCTTTCAAACACAAGTATTTTTAAGAAACGAAAAAAAAAAAAAAAAAAAAAAAACGACTTTGCAGCGATAGTGGAGGCAGTACATTGTAAAAATATTTATTTTCAAATATGAGTTTGCCATTTGTTACTAGAATAACTAAACCACACGCACGTATGAAAGAAAAACAGTGCCCCAAGCCACCCAGTCGGGAGGGTCTGCCCTGGACGGCATCCTGCCTGCGCTTCGGTTTCCGGCCTAGGCCTCTTCCACTGCCATGGCCGGCAGGGGTCAAGCTCAATCGATCCTGCCAACACTTTCCGGGGCCTAGCGCGTGCAAGGCATCCCCGGACATCGGTGGGACACATAAACGGCGGACTAAGGATGGGCTACGAGCCGGCAAAAAAGAAAAAGCAATTTGGTACAACTGAAACAAAATTATAAACGAGCATTCACCACGGCAGAGCTAGGCCCTCTGCAGACTTTCAAGATTTAGCAGGGCCTCTGTGTGCAACTGCACGGGGCAGGCGCCAGTTCTCCCAGCCCGCGGCCGGCGAGGCGCACAAAGGCTGTGCAGGCCCGCGGCCCGGCCCACCTCCCCCTGTATCAGCTTCCAGGGTTCCGAGCACCAAAGACCCGCAGTACCATGGCGGCCTTAGCGTCCCGGGCAAACACGAACTGGCCAATGCGCTCCTTCTCCTCCGGCTGGATCGATCGCACCGCCAGCAGCCATTCGGCTCGGCTCGGCAGCCAGGTGCCACAGGAAAAGGCCCAGCGCACGCCCTCCATGGATGGCAGCGAGCGGAAGCGTTTGGCGGGGAAAACCATGCACCCAGCAAGCGAGCCTCCCCGTTGATGGCGCCGACGCCAGCGTGGCCCCGCCTCTTTCCTGGAGCGTCTGTGCGTGAGGGGCGGGGCGTTGCGCGGCGGCCGCAGGCACGTTGCCCCGCCCCAAAGGCGGCGGTCTCCTCTAGGAGCCGGCCGGCGGGGGCGGAGACGGGACCCACCTCGGCCCTCTGCGGCATCCCGTGACGTCACGTGGGCGGAGCCCTGGCGCGAAGGGCGGGACCACAGGCCAGAGCCGGACCGTTATGCCACTCACGCCCGGAGAAGAGCTAACGGGACAGCGGTGCGAGCCAATCGCCGCCGGCGCTCCGGAGGCCGGGAGACTGGGGTGGAGACTTCGGAGACCGCAGTTGCAGGTGGGTGAGCTCTGGGGTTTGCAGGAGGAGTGGGCTTGCAGGGTCTCAATTCTGGGGACCCGAGTTGGTGCTTTCTACCCGCAGAGAAGGGGTCGCCTCGGCTTTAGTGGGCCCTGGGGCTCCTGCGCGGTCCCCGTGGCCCGGAGCGCTGCCCCGGTGCCCCGAAGCCGTGCAGCGCGCGGCTCCAAGTTGTCAAGCATCCCTGCCTGGCGGCCCGGGTCCAGCCTCCTCGCTGAAAACCTGCCCTAGCCCCTGACCCTCCTTCCCCTAGCAGCCGACCCCTGCGAGCTGCCTGCAAAGCCGAATGGGGCTGAGGCCTGAGTCCCGGCTGTCAGCCCGCTGCCCCTTCACTGCGGCACTGGGCGAACCTGGCTGGCCTGCGCCGGGAACATACCGAGGCTCTTGTCACTGCAGCCTCAGCGATGTCACCCAGACGCCCTAAGCTAAGGACAGCAAAATCCAGTAAATAACTTAGGAGGCCCTTCCAATGAACTCTGTGCCGTGACTCAACTTGTTTCTCAGACTTGCACAAGAGTCCTATTCGTGTGTCAGTGCCCGTAGTTGTTCCTTGTAGACGGTAGCTGCCTCATCTAGAAGCCACATTAAACGAAGATGTCCCCTCCCGGTTTTGGCCCAAGAAAAAGTTGGTCTCTGCAGAGGAATATAAATACCTCATCGGATGGTAAAAAGGAAAGAACGCTCTAAGGTGGCATTCAGCCTATTCCCTTCTTCCTGGAAATACCCAGCGAGCAATAGTAGGATTACATGCCCCCTTATTTCTATTATCTTAGGTTGGATTTTATTCTGTTTTTCATGTGCTCCCATTTTTTGATATCCTGAGCCTCAAGTACTTTGCAAGTAGATGGAATTTTGTGCACACACGACCAGCGCACACACCCAGATCCTCTTGAAGGACAGTAACATTAATTACAGACTTGGTGCATCAGCTAATGCTAAAAGCCTGTGGCAGGGGCAGTGTTTAAGATCGGCTTACCACTTGCAGTGAGCTCACCCGCCGTCTGGCAAGGCAGATGAAGCGCACGTAGAAAAAGCCACAATAGTGTAAAAGTAGACAAGTAAAAGGAGTTAATGCCTATATCTGCAGTGATAGTCACTCGGTTTTGCATTTTTCACTATATATGTGCAAGCATGGTTTATAGCTTCCAGTCTTTTTGGAGCGATTTTATAATTTTGTTGTATTTTCGATTTCCAAAACAGTAGTGTGGGTGTTACGTATTCTTTGTGTACCAGTTGTTATTAGTACTAGAGAACCAACTCAGCAGGAATTTGTGGGTGGAAATTTTTAAATGCAAATTTAGCATATCGGATTCCACAATTTTATTATTGGACTAAGTGTATTAGATCTGTACAGCCTAGTATACAAAGAGGTGGTTCTTATTTGTATTTTTTCCCTCTACCTAGAATATTCTCCCATTTCCCTATCATCACATCCCTGTTCTCCTGTGTCATTCAGGCTCAAATGTCAGATAAAGGGAAATGTCTACTCATTCAATTTAAAAGTAACTGATTTCCCACCTCCTATCCCTAACCCAAGCCTAGTATCCTAAGTGAACACTCTATAGGTTTGTTTTTTTTTTTTAAACTTTATTTATTTATGGCTGGCTCAGCCTATCCCAGGGGTGGGGCTGGTGCAGCATGTGGTGCCGGGGATCAAACTGCGGTCCCTGCGGTTGCTAAGCTTGCCTAAGCAGGTGCTTGAGACCACTGAGCTATTTCACTGGTCCTGCTGTAGGTTTAATTTAATCTCCTTCCTGATTTACCCTTTAAAATCTTTCTAGTCCTTGAAGGTTTAGGTTGATCCCTACCTTCTTTAAGGTCTATTCCAGTGTTCCATTAAAATAAGTCCCATGGCTTGCATAACTAAATTGACAACTATTCTAGGATGCCTTAGGGCAGCCTGTCCTGTTACAGAGCTTCCCACTTCTTTAATATGTGACCTTAGCCAAATTACATAAATTCTCAAAGTTTCATGTTCCCTGTCTATACCATGGAAGAATAACATCTTCTTCATACAGCTGTGTGAAGACTAGAAAGGGTCTATACAGCATGCAGCATAGAGCCTTGCAGAGTAACCACAGTGTATATGTTGACTATTACTACTTTTTTAAGTAGCTCACCCCACAGTGTTCCCTTTTATTTCTATTTCATATACTGTGCTCCTTCACAGCATGCACAACTTGTAATTATCAATTTATTGTCAGTCTTCCTGACTAGGTAGATAGTATACACCACAAATGCAGAGGCCATTTGCTGTGTTTCCCAAAATACCTCTAGTTCCAGCCTTGTATGTTGTTAACATCAGTAATGAACATTGAATACAGTAAGCAAAAATTATGTTCCATATGTAGACATCAATGATCAAATTAATGCCCCTGGAAGACCCACTGAAATCAATGCCTAGAACAGTTGGAGTACAGCTTTAGCTTACTAGTTGATTTCAAGGGACATCTATATCTCTGTAGTAATTTACTTCAAAGGCCTGGTTCTTAGGTTCTTTTGTTAATACCATTATTTAAATCAAGTTGTAATAGAAGACATTCAAAGAAAAAATAAGAATAATAGCTTTGAAAGTTAATTCAGAGGCTGGGGAGATAGCTCAGGGGCACAAGTGCCTGCCTGGCAAGTGCAAGGTCCTGGGTTCAATCCCGGGTTCTGCAAAAAAACAAAAAACAAAACAAAACAAAAAAACATTTAATTCAGTATTTTGATCAGAAAGATAGCATATCAAAAATAAGATGTAACCTGATAAAATACATTATTATTTTATCAACTAATTGGAAAATGAATCCAACTTAATTATGGAAAATGTTGCATCCCTTAGAAGCTTTAACTCTTCCTCAAAGACTCCATTTAAAATATACATACTTTTCCCAGAACTCAGGAGGCTGAGGCAGGAGGATCGGTGTGAGTTTGAGCCCAGCCTGGGCTACAAAAGTGAGCTCAAGGCCAGCCTCAACTGTGTAACGAAACCCTGTCTCAAAAAGACAAATAAAATAAAATAAAATAAAATATACATAGTTGTATCTGTATAAAAAGAAAAATAAAAACAAACTTAATAGTCCTAAAACATCTTGACATTAAAGGCTTTTTGACTCACTATCACCACAGTCTTTAGGCCCACACTTTATTGAACAATGTCATTTTCTGTTCATTAAAGCATTATTCACCCTTTTCATACAAGTGTCTGTTACTACCTCCAACAGAGTTTTTTCCTAGACAGTGATATCCATTCTTCAAATGTAATACACACACACACACATATATGTGTATATATATATATATATATATATATATATATATATAATGAAAAGTATGTCATCTTAATCCAATTAAAATTATGACAAGGTGCCTGTCCACTTCAGCTATATGTGTGAAAAAAAATTATCTTAGAATAAGTAAAATATCATTATTGACTTTGAAGATATTTCAAGAAAAATTATTACAAGTGTTCTGTCAGTGAAGAATTATTTCACGGTTCATAATATTGATTGTAATCATTAATATTTATGTGGCACTTGACAGTATTAAGTCAATATTCTTGACATCACCTAAGTGTCATACCATGCCAGTGAGATTAGTTTACCTAGCTGGCAGAAAAGGAAGCCAGCGCCACGCAGAGCTGAAGTAGCAGACGCTGGCAAGCGTTGGGCCATTCCAGATGCTCCTCCTCTAGCTTCAAATCCCATGGTTTCTGTCATTTGCAAAATATGTTTATGTAAGTAGAGGTCTATGCTAACCAAATTTAAGGAATGGAAATTTTTTGTTTCTTGGATTTGTCATTCTATGTAAAATATGCATGGCTTTCTGTATCTTTAAAAAATGTTATGAAAATATTCACCTATGTATGATTTTCACATATTATGTTAATATACTTGAAATTTTCTAGTAAAACTTCCATTCATGAAAATAACACTTTATACTTACATGATCGAATCCAGTTCTTACTTATGAATCATGATTTTCAATAAGTGTCACAATCTAATGAAGTATTGAAATGACACACGTGTGTTTTTAATAATGATGAAATTGATTTAAAATGTTTGGGTTAGGTTTTTTAAACATATTCTCAATGCCTATGCCACTATGAAGAAATACAATATTTATCCCATGTAAACTCTCTCTATTGATGTTTTTGTTGTTTCATTTTATTTTCTACTTTTAAAAATGCTGAGAAACTACTTCATAGCCAAAGTTAGTTGATGTTTTCTATCTAATACTTAAACGTTTTCAGCACTTAGAACAAAACTAACATCAAAGTTGTTTCTGGATTGAGTTGCTTTTTATCATTTAAATTTTGTTTTAAACTAATTATCCACAAAAAATGAAATAAAATAATTATCCATAAAGGCCAGTGAGATAGCCCAGCAGATGAAGCACCTGTTTTGGCAAGTGCAGGACTGAGGTTTGATCCTAGCACCATATGCCATGCTGCCCCTACCCTGATCCCACCCTGAACCCACTACCAAGACCAGACATGGTGGTGCATGCCTATAATCCCAGTGCTGGGGAGGCAAAAACAGGAGGATCACTATGGGTCCGAGCTGTGTAGTGAGACCCTGTACCAGATGCATAAATAAATAAATAAATAAATTGTCCATAGTCTTCATGTATCCCTCACCAGTTTTTCCCCAGTGGTTATATTACATGACTAATCATTGTAAATGTGACACAGAAATGCTGTAGTTATAGAAAATCAGGGTAACGAGCTACATGGGCCTAGTGTGTACATTCAGTTCCATGTTGTTTTCTCTTGTGTATAGTTCCCTGAGACCCTGAGCACAATCAGAACACAGATACTACTGTAGGTCACTGCGGATGGCTCCCTCCAACTCCCTCTACTCCTCTTCCTCATCCCCTTCTTAAACCCCTGGCAACCTCTCATTTGTTTTTGACTTCTCTAATTTTACTTCAAGAGTGATACAAGCATTATGCAATCTTTTAAGACTAGCTTTTCACTTCCCATAATGCCCTTGAAGTTCACATAAGGTGTTACATGTATCAACATTTTCTCTTTAATGGTGAGCAGTATTTTTGGGGTGAGTAATATGGACATGTACAAGTTGTTTATTCACCTATTGTGCAACAGTTAGGTTGTTTCCACTTTTTTACTGTGTAAATGAAGCTTCTATGAAACAGCATATACAAGTGTTTGTGCTCATGTAAGTTTTCATTTCTCTGGGATCATTGCCCACAAGTATAGTTGTTGGGTAGTATGGCAGGTGTATGTGTTTGTGTGTCATCCTGTATTCTCTTTGAGGAACTAGCTCTGCATGCTCTTTGTCTAATTTTTAACTGAGCAGTTGGGTTTATTCCTAGTGAGTTTTGAGAGTTTGTATGTTCTACTTTAACATTTGATTTGCAGATATTTTCCTTTAGTTCATAGATTATTTATTCTCTTAAAAGAGCCTTTTTTGAAAGGAACAATCTTAATTTTGAAGATTTCCAATCTGTTAATACATTTTTGATTTACAAATTGTGCTTCTGATGTCATATCTAAGAACTGATTGGTTAATCCTCAGTTACAAAAATGGTTGCCTGTATTTTCTTCTAAAAGTTAATGTTCTTATATTTTTCATTTAAACTATGACTTCTTTTTAGTTAAATTTTTATGAAGTGTGATGTTTAGGTTTGGATTCACGTTTCCTTTTTTGATGGTGGTGGTATAGTTGTTGTCCATTTACTTCAGCATGATTTCTTTAAGATTATTCTTCCTTTACCGTGTGTCTTTCTCAAATGGCAGTGTACATGAAGAGGTTGTTTCTCTCCTTTGTGTTCTATTCTACTGGCCTATGTGTTTCTTATTCTATGTGTTTCAGTATCACACATTTGGGTTATTACAAATAATAATTCTTGAAACTAAGTAGAATAGTTATAGCCTATTGCTCTTTTGCAAATTCTAGCAGATATTCTAATTTCTTTACTGTTCCATATAAATTTTATACTCTAACCGTTATGTCCAAGACATCTTGCTGGAGTTCTGATAATAATTGTGTTAAATCTGTATATGACTTAGGGGAAATTGACATCATTTCCTCCCAGTGGTGCTAGGGATTGAAGCCAAGACTGTTACACTGAGCTACATCGCCAGTCCTTCTTTTTTTTTTTTTTTTTTTTTAATTTTAGATAGGGTCTCACTAGGGACTCATCCAGACTACACTCAGACTTGAAGTCCTCCTGCCTTAGCCTCCCAGAGTGCTGGTATTATAGGCATGTGTATAACCAGCAGCCCAGCTACCGCATGCCGTAGCTGGGGCCACTTTTCTGCGTCATGGCTCTCTGCCGTGGTGCATCTACCCAGGAGCATACTGACCTCAGACTAAGGCTTCTGAAGAGTAAGCCAAGCTAAACTTCTCCCTTCATTCCTGGGTATCCGATGTTTTGTCCCATCAACCAAAAAGCTAATGTCTGGATATGGCATGTCTTACTGCCTAGAAAGTGTGAACCGTTGTTGTCATTTGTGTCTTTGGTATCAGGGATGATCTTAAATTGTTGCAGTATCTTTCGAGTGGTGCATTTGTGAGGGAGTCTTATAGATGTTTCTAAGCTTCAATGGGAAAATTGAGGGCTAGAGTGGTATTAGAAAGAACACAGGTGTTGAGTTAGAACAAACTGTTTCCAGAAATTTTGTGTTCTTGGGGGTGTTATTTAACTGGAGGCTCAACTTGCTGTTTTGCAAGAGTTGTATTAATATCAACCCTGAATGCTCACTCTGAGAAATGAATGAAGTAACTATAAAAATGACTAGTAATATTAGCTGTTTAACACAATTATATAGCTCTAAATGTTAGGTATTAATAATATATTGTTTCATTCCAATGTGCTCAACATTTCTGAAAATTCAAAAGGAATATACTACTAATGCCAAAAAAATAAACACAGTTCTACTTACCGGAGTATGACAGTTGTCAATGAGCAATTCTATATGATTGACAAAAAGAGGGCAAATTTGTTGTCTGAAGTTTTCTTTAGGTCTCTGCTACATCAGTGATTTTTTTTTCATTGTAGTTCTGAGAACAGATGGAATTTGCTATGGATAATTCCTATGATTTCAACGAACGAAGCTCTTGTAATGGAATTTCCTCAGAGAAGAAAAGCAACTTCCTGGTATCAGAAGATCATGGACAGAAGATCTTAAGTGTACTGCAGAATTTTAGAGAACAAAATGTCTTTTATGACTTCAAAATCATCATAAAAGATGAAATAATCCCATGTCACCGTTGTGTGTTAGCAGCTTGCAGTGACTTTTTCAGGTATTTTACCTTGTCTGTGCCTCACATTTTATGCTATGGATAATTGACATATTTTATATAACTACATTAAAGTTTTCTCCATGGGAGCATGTGATAGTAATTTTTATTTTATTTTATTTTATTTATTGGTAGGGGGATTGAACTCAGGAACTTGCTTTTGCCAGGCAGGCCTTTATGCTCCTGAGCTATCTCCCTGGCCCAATAGTAACTTTTAATTCTTAAACAAAAACTAACTGAAGCTGATTTAACTTGTGGTTTTCAAGTAAGAGAACTGAACACTACCAGTTCTGAAAGTGCGGTCTACCCATGCCAGCATTTCCCCAAGCCATGTGCATGGTGTGCCCCATGAAATGCTCTGAGAAGAAGAAAACTTCCTTTCACCTGGGGCCAGATTTCAGAGATCCCCCCACATTATAACGCATTACTAAGTAAGTGAGTAGTTAAGTAAAACTGAAAGCAGAATTCGGGAGACAGTGAATCTGGGAGAAAAATAAACTTAAGTGTTGGATCCCTATATTATCCAAAGGAGGGACTCTTTAGTCAAAGGATTTCAAAATTTTGCCTCTCCTGTAATAGGGAAAACTACTTCTTAGCTTAAAAAAGATTCTCTAAAATATTCAACTTCCCCTGATGGTAAGCAAAACATAAATTGCTGTGAATCTAATTTGTTCACTCATCCATGTGGTCACTCATCAGGGAAGGCCCTAGTCATCGCTCTGTAAGAATCCCGTGTGATGAGGGCAGGGTTTTAGTTCTACGAGATGGAGGTCGACACATTCCCTGAGCACTCCGGGAACTGTTCCAAGGTAACTCTGTCCTGTGTGGCCTCTTGATCAATAAATAAGCAAGTCCATCTTGGCCTGATACCCTGGTCTTCAGCCCTCCTAGTCATAGTGCGATAAACAGCAGTTCTATATATATTTATATATACACACACACATATTGCAGTAAACAAAATAATAGGTCATGAAAAAATGATAAGAAGTTTAGAAGGAGAAGAAAAAAACGTAAACATTAACTATTCCTTTCTGTAGACCAGCAGAAATCAGTATAATTAGCCAAGCTGTCCTGTATGCGTAATAACTGCAACCTTTTCATTTCCTTTCCTTCTTTTCTCTTTTCCCTCATCCCAGTTGTTCCTTCCTTTTCAACAGATTCTTTCTCCTTCACAGTATCTGTTGTACCTTTCAAATTTCATTTACTCCTTCAAGTTCTTATACTCGTGAGACAATATAGTATTTGCATACACAGGCCTGATTTATTTCACTTACCAGTATGGTCTCTAATTACATCCATTTACCTATAAAAGCCTCGAGTTCACCTTTTTTTTTTTTATAGCTGAGAAAGATAACCAACAAATTACAAAAAAGTTGTATCTGACTGTCCCTTAGACAAAGGACTTCTATCTTGTTTTGCATTCCACTCAACTTCGGAGGCAAAGTATGTAGGGTTTATTCTATTTTTTTTTTAAATTTGTATTATTATTATGGCTGTCTCAGCCTGCCCTGGGCATGGGGCTGACTCAGCATGTGGTGCTCGTGATCAAACTGCAATCCCTGTGGTTGCCTGAGCTTTCCTACGCAGGCTTTTTAGACTGCTGAATCATCTTGGTGGCCCAAGCTTGAGTTTTTTGTTTTTTTTGTTTTTTTTTTTTTTCTCTTTGATAGGACCAGCATTCTAACTCACAACCTCTCACTTGCCAGGCAGGCACTTGTGCCACAGAGCTATCTCCCCAGCCCCTGTAGGACTTAAATCATTATAAAAAAGTTTAGTAAAAACAGTAATGATATTATGAACAAGATGTAACTTACACCATTTTAATCCTTATTTGAACTCCTACTCTTTAATGACCATCTAAGTATATCTTACCCATGCTGGCTTCCATGTCTATCCTATAAGCGAGACTCAATTCAGCCATTCACTTTTGGTATCACTGCTACTTGTTGAACATGTGTGTGTGTAGGGTTTTTGGCTTGGAACATGGGAGCAGAGCCACAGGGCGGCTACAACAGCTTTCTTTGAGGTCGCTGTCTGCCTAACTAACCGGAAGTGCTCATCTGGTCTTTGTATTTCTTCTCAGGTAACCCACGTTGTTCTTTGAATTTCAGCGTGGCCCTAAGTGTTCTTATGCTGCACGGCATTTCTCGTAGTAACCAGTGTCTTCCTTCCACTCGTCTACTAGAAATAGGCCCCAATGGTAGGGTTGTCTTCAAGCTAGGATTAGCACACTCGCTGCACTCAGCAGATGTTAGCCAAGATGGTTATTATTACTTCCAAACGAGAAGAAAGTGGAAAGAATCTGGTGTGGACATGTAGTTTGGTTTCCTTGTAATGTTTTCATGCTAATAAAATACGTAAGTGTTTCAACTTGCAGTCTGCTGCTCAACTAGTTGAAATTATTTTTTAATTAAATGATTTTGACCATAGTACTCTGATAAGTTTATGCCTAGTTTTTTATGGTTCTGTTTTTCATTTTTAAGGTTACTGTTAAAACAGAACAATAAGGATGCAGTAGAAAGAATCAGAAGTTCAAGCTCAGCCTGAGAAGCTTAGCGACTTAGCAAGGCCCCTGCCTTAAAATTAAAAAGAGAAAACAACAGGCAGGGTGGAGGTAGCTGGGTATACAGCTGAGCTCAGCTCCCCCATACTACGAAAAAAGAAAAAGAACAATATGGTTTTTATATTTTCTACTTGTTAAAAATTAAAAACATATCTTTTACATTTTATTAAATGAGTACAAAGTCCACATAAAATGTGTACAGATAAATCCTTTGCTGTTTTGAAAAGTTACTAATTAGATCATAATACTTGCATTATGATCTAATGCACTCACTGGCTTAGTAGGAGGAAAATATAAGTCAGGAAAGTACACAGTGCATGATAAGCTTGCGGTGGTTTGGGACAACGCAAGTTACAATTAAGATGCAATGTCATTGGGACAAGTGTTCAGGAGCCCCACCCGTTGCACAGTAAGCACTTCATACAGGATGAACCTGAGATAAATAGTAGCTGAGTACTGGAAAAATGAGTATTCCAGAATAGAGAAATACGGTCCTACATGTGTGTCTTGGAAGAGAATGCGCAAGTTGGTGGTAAATTAAAACATAGAATGGGAGACAGAAAAAAAATTGGCTTTCTTAATGTAATAATCTTCTAGTAGCTAATCCTTTGCCTTGATGAACTCAGTCATGTCTTTCAGTTCCCCAGTGAGGCAGGGTCAGATCAGTATCCCCACTTTCAGATGAGTCATTTAAAGTGAACATGTCACCTCCCCAGGGTGACCTGGCTCAGAAGCGGGAGCAGCTAGATACCAAGGTGGCTGGCTGTGCCAGTCATGCTCATATATTTTATGGAGCTAATACAGTTTATAAGCACCTGCCTGGCAAGCACAAGGTCCTGAGTTTGATCCTCAGTACCACAAAAATAACAGTAATAATAATAATAATAATAATAATAATAATAATTTTAAAAGAAAGGAAAAAAGGAAAGAAACTAATACAATTATCACAAGTTAGCATTTCTAAGTTGATAAACACGATTGAAAACTTGTATGTAAATGTAATACGTAACACGTGGATATTTTACCACATATTTATTTGGCTTTGTATTATTATTAAACCAGAACAAGTGGTAAAGTACATTTTATTCCTTGCCCACACATCTCCAAATTACTGTATTTTTACTTACAATACCCAAAAAATTCTCAACATCTTAGATTCCATCAACTTTACTAGGTGAAGAAAAATAGACTTTCACAATGAAGAACTTTCAGGCATCTACAGATACTCAAATTCTGGCACTCCACACCTCAGGGGCTGTTAACACAGAAATGGGTTTGGGACACTGGCATTATTTATGTTTAGTTGTATGAAATCACATTCTCTGCTCCTTAAAATGGCATAAGAGTTGTCCTTTTCTTCTTTTTGCAGAAGTGGGGATTGAACTCAGGCCCTTGTGCTTGCCAGGCAAGTGCTTATTCTACTGAGCTGTCTCCTGAGCCAAGCCCCATTTTTCATGTTATATTACTATCTGTCTCAGTTACTCTTATCTTGTTGCTGAGGCAAGTACCCAACACTCAATATTAGGGAAGGAAAGGGAGGGGAGGGGAGG
>PVJA010018745.1:0-39382 GCA_004027025.1 Myocastor coypus
TCTCTTAGTAACATTATGGGGTGATGTTACTATCTCTTTAGCTAAAATAATTGTTGTCCAGTTTAAAATTATTTTTTTGTCTGAATTGAGATACAGAAGACAATTCATTTTGTATTTTTGGTTTTTATGAGACAGGGTCTCACTATGCAGTTCAGGCTGGCCTTGAACTCACTAGGTAACCCAGGCTGACCTTAGACTCCGAATAACAGCAGATTTCTCTTCACAAACCATGAAAGCAGGCAGCACATTGTTAAAATTTCCCTTCACTTGCTTCAGCGTTTGAGAGACAGGCCTGAAATCACTGATGATTTTCCCCTTTCACACGGGGTAAAGTGGCAGCTTTTAGCAGCCTATAAGCACGTTTGAATGGACTGACACGTGCTTCATCACACAGGCAGCACCTGATCCAACAGGCAGGGCATCGCCAGGGCCTGTACTACATTAAAACTTCATTTCTGACCTGAGGCCTACAAGTCTCTGTACTCAAACCTTTCACCAATTCGAGAGAAGCAGCCCAGTGCCAGCTCACATTTTTCTTCTCCAAATAAGGAGGATTGAAGTTTGACTTTCATAGCTGCAAACATGAAAAATACTATAATTCTGAGTAACTCACTCCCATTACTGAAATCTAATAAATTTTATAACACTCTTCTGACGCTACAAATTCATCCTCAGCTCTCTTGGCTTGGTGGAACGAGGTCCCTTCTGACAATAGGCTCTGACTCATTAGGAAGGAAGGGAAATTTTTAAATAGCTTGTTGACACTCTGCTAAGTATAAGTGATCCACTGTCTCATTTAATGGCATTTCAGTCATGTATAGCCTTGCTCTCTCTGTCTGCCCATCTGTCTCCCCGTCTGTCTGACCGTCCGTCCGTCCATCTGTCTGTCTGTCTCTATTTCTCTGTCTCATGATCGACAGTCTCTAACCTTAACCCGGTGAATGGTTTTCCTACTATTTGTGCTCCTGTGTCATTCCTGCGCTTTTACATGAGCTGGACTTGTTTCCAAACTTCTAGCCAATAAAATGTAGCAGAAGTGTTACCATTTCTCAGTCTGAGGTTACAAGGAGTTTGTAACTGTGTCTTGCATGTTCAATTGTCCTGTCTGCTGGGAGTCAGTCTGGATAAACTGAGTTTCGTCAACACCACTACAAGCATGACTTCCCCCACGGAAGTCACCCCCTTGTGGTAAGTCACCCCCATGTTTGATGATCAATAATTTGATTGTGCTCTTAAGAAACCCTGAGCTACAATGAAGGCGGCTCTGGATTTCTGACTCACAGACATGGATACAGAAAAAATGTTATTTTAAGCCACAGAATTTTGGTATTTCACAGCAGTTGTAAGTGAATATGCTCCAGTGGGCATGGGAGAGAAAATTCCGGAGCTCATCCAGGACCACAGCACCAGAAGCAAAGGTAGTCTCAGGACTTGTTCTTCCATGATTGGCATCTGAGACTGTCCCGTGGCCTGGTCAGAATGTAACTGTTAATTTATGTGTAAATGAATGTTTAACTTAATATGGAACTTAATCTTCTTTCCTGTACTTGTACAATGAAACTGAGGAACCCAGAGGGGAAGGAAGACCCTAATTAAAGAAAGACATCTATGAAATTTGTCACAGCTGCAGGCTTTGCGTGGACAGCAGAGGGGGATTTCATGGAGCTGGAGAAGTCAAGGGGATTCCTCGCAGCCTTTGTGCCTCTGCCCAGAGCCTGTCTGGGCATCTGTCTGGCAGCAGTGAGTGTTGACCCAACTAAGCAAGGCTGCTGCTGCCTGCGGGATAGGTGCATCTGGGAGGAAGGGGAGGGAGAGGGGGCCCCCCTCGCCAGTGGGGGCAGCCTGCTGGAGCCTGGGTGCTGAGAAGCCCAGCAGCTCCTAGGTCTGTTCCATATGCCTGAGCACTGAAGTCTGTGCTCCCCCACATTCAATGCTGAGACTTGTGAAACTTCAGCCGCTTGGAGACCCTTCACAATGCTGTGACACAGCTAAGTGCCACAGGTATTAGCTTTTACACAATATCTTAAAAGCACTTTTAAAACTGATTTTATTTGACCTCATTATATATCATTTTATTTGGTACAGGGCCTCATTTTACAGCTCAGACTCCTAACGATTCTCTTGTTTTCAGCTTCCCCCAGCATTGTGATTACAGGTATGCGCCACCATGCCTGGTCTAGGTGGCAGGCTCAGTGCACCCAGGGTGGGAGCCAGCTCAGCATGTGGTGCTGGGAATCGAACCCCAGCCCCTGGGCTTGCCTATGCAGGCGCTTGGTCCACCAATCTATTCTTCTGGCCCTTAAAACTGATTTTAAAAGTTCACTACACTTTACATTTGAGACAGAATTTGGTACAAGTACAAATTCTGTGATGATATGTTTTAGAAGGAAAATAGAGACTTGGCCACCAGATAGTGTCCAAATGGATTATTAGTTCCCTCACGCTATAGCACCTTATTGAGATGCTATTCACACAGCTCTTTATTCTCTCATCTAAAGGAGAAAAGAGCCCCTCCCCTTCGAGAGCCTGGTGGACTCCACAGCTGACCCACATTGCTGCCAGGTGGGACATTCCCTAGATGGTCACTGCTACACCGAATGCAACACTGCCAAGAAGCAGAGCTGGTAGAAGGCTTTCAAAGTTTAGTCAATTCTGAATTTGTTGCTATTGTATCCTTCCTAATTAGGATAAAGTGCTGGCTCTTCAGATATGGAGTTATTTGTCAATCCTGGGCCATCTTACATCCCTGGAAGTTGTATTATATTTTTGTTTGCATGTTTGCTTTTTGTTCATGTTATGGTTTGTGTATAGGTGACCCTCCCCAAAGCTTCATGCAGTTTCGGGAGGCTTCTGGAATTTGTAATTGATTATTGTGGGAATGGGTGCTGCTCCTTCCCTCGGGCAGGTGATTTGCACTTCAGTGTAAGGAAGAGAAGCTAGCTGCTTGAGCTGCTGTTGCTTCTGTCTGTGCTCTTTTGCTCTTAGCTGCCACCATGAAAGGTTGCCCTCTGCCATGTGCCACTATGCCATGAAGCCAGCTGAATATTGAAAGAAACTTCTAGTAACTATGAGCTAAATCAACCTCTCCTTTCCTCATTTTGAGGGATGAGAGAAGAGTAACTAAGACAGATCAACATTTCAACTTTGGTTGCTTAAACGAGTAAAATGCTCCCCAAAGGAAAATAAAAAGGATAAAGAGAAACAGGCCCAGAGGAGGCGGCAGATGGTACCTGTAAGGATCTCGGCCGTGTGTTCTGTCACTTTCCGGATCACAAGCCTCAGGGCTCCACCTTCCAGGCTCAGCAGCAGGGCCCCAGATCCCTCAGACAGCTCTGTGGTCAGAAGCAGACCATCCTTGTTCCAAGTCCGAAACTGGAAGCTCACCGAGAGTCCATCAATTTGGGGGGTGCCAGGCAGGAGCAAATAACTGCTGCTGGAACTGACAAACGTGATGGGCACAGTTTGTGGTTCGGAGCAGGAAAAAGTGACATTGCCCTGGAAAACAATAAAAAGCCGACAGATGAGAGCCATTTTTGTGCGGCAGTCTGACAGCTGATATAAACCACTGCCTGGAGCTGACCTTAATTTCAGAATCATTCCATATTCAGCTGCAAGATCTTAAGGCAAAAATAATACACCTGCTTTGCCCAGATAAAAGTACTGGAGTGTTTTCTGCTCCAGATAGTAGGGTCACTGAGATACCTGTGAAGAGGGCCATCTGAGCGTTTAGGAAAACAGAGGGACAGGCACAGCAGCATTTTCGAGGGAACCCCAAATATAAAAATGGCTACATTCACTTACTGCATAAATTCCTACATTAAGGCAGCTATGTGCCACACTCTGAGATAGCTTTCAAGAGATGTACAACGAAACACTTTGGTACAGTATGGGGTGTTCTGTGAGAGAGTCCGCAGCTCACATGAGGACCTCGTCAAAGGGACCATTAGACAAGCATGTCTTCACAAGTGCAGAAAGAGATGAGAATTAGAGGATGTGACCTGCTTGACTTTTTCTCACCAAAGCACACTGGGTGCAAATGCGTGCAGAGAAAACTATAATGACATTGCTGGAAAGTGACCAGAAGCTTGATATTCGCCACAGGGGTCAGAGTAGGAAAGAACAATGAAGGACATGTAGAAACGCTGGCGGACACGGGGTCGGACGGCCTCTTGGTGCCGGATCCTTGGTTGTTACGCAGACAGAGAGGCAGCGCAGGGACCGCGGTTGTGAAGCCAGTTTAATAAGAACATTCATAGAACACAGTGTGTATGTGTGTGGGGGAGAGGCGGGTGAGAGGGCCAACTGTGGGGAACGCCAGGATATCTAGAGCACAACCAAGAAGAACACTGAATAGATTTTTCTATACATCAATCAAGGAAGACTGGGCCCAAAATTCTATGAGAATGACAGAGTAAGTCCCAATACTAGAAATTTATGGGAAACAAGAGAAATGGACTGGAGAGCTCCCCTGAACTACGCACAAGGATCGATTCTAGGGAGGCGGAAAGAGCAAGTCTGGAGTCCTGCAGAAGTTATGGATGGGCCTTGCGCTATGAAAGCTGTGCGGGATGTACACTGCAAATTCTGTAACCGATGGTGGCCTCTTTTCCATCGCTGCTTCTTTCAGGCACCAAAATATCCCTTCCACAGCACTGCCATGAGCTCACTGGAGGAAGCTCCTGCAAATAGCCACGCCCATACCACATTTCCCGTAAATGTCTCTTGCTTTCATGCATGGTGGGTAGCACACCGGTGGGACTCCTCCCCGTTTATGCAAACAGCCATGCTGCTTGACTGGAAGCCTGCATTTAATTCTTCCATTGGCTAAGAGGCAGCACTATGTCCCAGTGCAGCACTTACACAAGTCCTGGAGAAAATTAGTGCTCCAAATCCAAAGCCTCTTTCCTGAGGTCTCCACCACATTCGTTGATGATAGTCTCATGCTCCTAAAGACATGTGACTACTACACAAGCTTCCACCAGAGCCCCTGCTTTATTAAAGATTCACTCACTAATCACACTGTTACAAGCATATGTCTGCATGGATCATTTATTACAGTTACTTAAACGTTTTCTTCCCTTTAGGCCAGATCACGAGAGGTTAATTAATGGGTCAAAGAATAATACTTTAAAAATCTATCAAAAAGCAGTCCAGGTGACCCTGCTTCACCCTGCCAGACGTGAGCTGAACACGTACACACATACCTGACAAATGCTGCTCAGACCATCAGAAGGGTGCAAAAAGTTGGCTCAGCAAGTGCAAATAAGAAATCCCACAGGACTCGTTAGCAACGGCCAGCGGCAAGAGTCCATGTTTGTCTGAGTTGGAAGTCTCCTGTGTTTAGTCACTCTCTCTATAACTTCCTCCTCAGTTCCAAGACCAGGCTGTCATGTTTAAAAAGATAGCTGTTTTTGCATTTTACCTCATAGCTGCTTAAATTCTCAGGGGTATGTTTGTAAATTTTCTATCAAGAAGGAAAACTCACCACCAGTGAAGCTCTCACTGTGCTAGGGCTGTGTCTTGGAAGAAGCGAAAAGCAAAAGCAGAAATGTTCTACAGAGAGATGACAGGAGCAATACTTCTCCCCCCGCCCCATTTCTGCATCCTGAGATCTGTAGCATGTCCTGGTATAGCGTGTTTTTATTTTATTTTATTTTATTTTTTAAATAATTTTTTATTTTTTTTTCTTGTTTCAGAACTTTTGTTTGTTTAATTTTTATGGCTGGCTCAGCCTGCCCTGAGGGCAGGGCTGGCACAGCATGTGGTGCCGGGGATTGAACTGTGGTCCTGGGGATCGAACTGTGGTCCCTGAAGCTGCCCAAGCTTTCCTAAGCAGGCACTTTAGACCACTGAGCCATCCTGCTGGGCCTATAGTGTGTTTTTAGACCGCAGTTTCCTCCAAGTCTGAGGCTGTACAAGGAATGGCAACTGAGATATCATGAGGAAGATAAGGCCGAAGCATATGAGGTTATAAACCTTATCATTTATTTAAAATATGACATTTTGGGCTGGCAAGATAGCTCAGTGTATTAAGCACCTGATTTGGCTAGCATAGGGACCAGGGTTCAATCCTAGGTCTCACATGTCACACTGGCCCTGCGTCTGGGGTATGCTGAGCCGGCAGCAGAGTCTGGTTGTGTTGGCACCTGCTTATAATCCCAGCGCTCTTAAGGCTAAAAACAGGAGGATCACTATGAATCCAAGCTGTGTAGTTACACCCTGTACCAAATATACAAATGAAAATGAATGAATGAATAAGTAATATATAAAATTTATCTAGTACCAAGCCCTCTTCTGAAGCTATCTGAATGATGTCGATGAAGGGCTGGCATCAGGCATGAGTAACTTGCAAAAGTTCACTCCTTCTGGCAAAGGTCTGGCAGTTGCCTCCCTCTGTGCCATAGCTATTGGGAACAGCTCCTTGAGGACAAGGGAGAAGAGGGCAGATTCGAAGATGACCCTGGAACAAGGACTTCCGACCAATGATTCCCGTGTTCTCATTGGTTAATGCAACACTGTGAGTGGGGAATCACACCTTGCTTAAAGAGGGCCAAGAAAGAACCATGTAGAAGGTGTGTACTTTACCGCGGCTTTTTCTCTGGCTTCTCGTAGTTCTCTTTCCTCTCTACTTTTCCTGCTTTATCCTTTACGCTTTCTTTTGCTATTCTTTCTCAAGAGTCAGAGATAAATCCCCAGTTTAATAGCTGCTATAGAGTGTTAGATAAGGACGTCTTACATACGTGGACATCAACAAAGAAAGCTGATCTTAATCTAGATGAATATAAACATGTTCCTTAGGAAAAAATAACATTGACAGTGAGATTTTAGAAGAGCAGGAGTAAATGAATACTGAACAGAGGAGGGACACACTTGCAAAGGCTAGAGACAAGACAATCTGCAGGACATTGAGGACCCAAAAATGTGGCTGTAGCTTTGAAGCCAACACCACAGTAGGCTAGGGGCAGTGGAAAATACTGTGTGAGCTTTCAGTCCACAATGAGGTTCTAGAACTTTGTTCTATGAGAAAGTGGGGACAGTAAGAGATGCAGAGTAAGTGAGGTAACCACTGAGACATATTCTACACTGAATTTTAGAATATCACCTACTGTCCACACAACAGACTGAAGGTCGTCACTGGGCTTGAGTGTTGAACCAGCACCAGAGCTACTTTCAGCAGTGAGCACACTAACAGGAAATAGGAGGTCTTTAGCTCATTCACTGTTTCCTTATATTGTTTCCACAGCAATCAGCCTATAGCTCATCATCCTATACCCCACTTCCCTCCACCAGGTGGGGCGCTTCTCCATGAGCCCCATTCCCATTCTCTTTCCTCAGTCCCAGGGGACCTTCCTCCTCACCTACTCTGATACCTTTTCCAACATCTTCATCCCGATCATATCTTCTTCTTCACCAGCTTTCAGTGTGCCACTCGCAGGCATTTGTCCTGTATTTTTTATAATGTTTTGCAATAGTTAGCTTCTTTTTGACTACTGCATAAGCCTTACATAAGAGCACACTGGCAATAGGTATGGAGGATCTTGCTTTGAATTTTTAGAAGAAAATAAATCTGTTACATTTAGGGAGAACTGGATTTTTGTCATGAATATTTAGTGAGAAAAAAAAAATACCAGCTTTCAGATCTTTTGTTTCCCACTGTAGCTAAGAGAGATTCTAATAAAAGAGGGGCTGTTTTAGGATGCAGTGAGATCATGCTTTAGGTATCTAAAATTGTTCCTTAATTTCTTCTCTATCTTCTCCAGTAACATATTTTCTGGATGAGCAGAGCTGAGTCACATCTAGAGCTTTAGTTTCTTTGTTACAAGTCAAAGCTGTTGATTCCAGGATTCCTATGTGTTCTTTAATTGCTCTATAACTCAGACTGAAAATTTTTATCAGTTACATATTTTTCAATGGCCGGTATGCGTTTTCTGAATCATTTCATTGTTGCTATGAGTTTTTCATGTGTTTCAAACTTTTCATATGAATGACCAAGAGGCTACACAAACAAATTTTGGCCTTTTTCCTACAAGTTTATCTTTCTTTAGGGAAGAATGTAGGGATTTCCATAGACAGGAACAATCATAACTGTATGTGGTATGTCTACATATTATCATATTTAAAATTGTATGTGATAATATAAAGAAGCCCAGTCTTGTTAAACATCCCTACCAGGATATGAGAACCAATTGACAGACTACTTTTTTCTTCTCTTCTCCCATAATGCATCTTAAAATATTTTGCAGAAAGAATATAAGGTACATGATGAGCTAGATGAGGAATGGGAGCAGCTGAAATTTTATTTCAGTTTCATCTGGGAATGGGAGCAAATGCACACCAGCTACTTGGCGTTGCTCAGGGAGTTGCTCAGGGTCTGCAAAAGTGTAGGAAGATGCTGAGAGTGGATATAGGTTATCAGAAGCGTCTTTCTCCTTAGACACATCCAGGTCAATCTGCCACCAGAAGTGAAGTGTGTCAAATGTTGACTGAAATCTAACACAGTTCACCCAACTAAAAGCTCTCATTTATCCAAAAGAGACTCATGGGGAGGGAAATTTCAGAGTAATAACATAATTAGACCGACCTTGAGAGTGACGGGTGGGGGCCTCCCCTCAGCAACATTCCTCTGAAAGATTTCTGACAAACATGGTCAGAGCCATTGAGGTCTTCATCATGTGGCTACAGAAATAACTGATCAGCGGAAGCTCAGCTTTCCTGCAGAAGGAACAGTTCCAGCAGAGGATGCTGTTCTTCTGACAGACATGATCAAGAAGGACCACAGGGGCCTGAACATGAGTCTCTAACAGACAGACTGGCTAAGATGTGTTAGACAGAGAGATACCTGACCTCTGTACTGCAATACGCTCCTAAACTCAAACTCGAGCATGAGCTCATGGCTGGCAGGATGTTTTAGACAGTTTTCAGTACATGGCACAACTGCCCTAACTTATGGGGCCAGAACAGGGAGCCAGCAGGACAGAGAATACAGACTTTAACAAACAGACAAATGTGCGTTCATTTTACAAATTTATGATTAAATATAATCCTATTTCTAGTTGAGCTGAGGTCATTGATATACAAGACGCCCTTTAGACCATAATAGCTAAAGATATCTGCCACAGTTTTCCACGTAGGTGCATTTTCTTTGCCTTATCTTTCTGCCAGGAAACTGCCCTCTTTTTCAAACTTTATATCTATTTCCCAGTCTTGTGTTGGCTTCATTAATCTTGGGTCCGTGGCTAACGTGAGCTATGTCTGATGAATTGCTCATTTGCCACTTCCATTTGTGGGCCTTTCCCTCTGCTCTATCTTGGATCCATTACTTTGGACTGTTTCTCTCCAGGATCATTTCAGCAGGCCGTGATCTCTTCCATGATTATGTCTGAATGAATCCTCTTAGCTGTTTTACTAAAACTCTAGAATATTGTTGTTTGCTCTACTTTAAACAATAGCCTGAACACGAACAAAACCAAGGGCACGTGAATGCCATGCACAGGCAGCTACCTCTGTCATTCTCAGACTGGTTGGTCCAGGATCCAAGGTTTTGTCTTTGGTCTTCACTCCCTAAACCCTGCTCACCATCTCAATAGCTCATATTGTGGAGGAAGAGTGAAAAAGAGACAACTCCTCTCCCCTCATTATCTGTTGGGAGGGGCCTGAGGTTAAAGACGGGGCGGGGGGGGGGCACGCTGGTGCTTCACCATGAAGGGAGTCAGGATGATTGCAAAGTCTGGAAAGGAACACAGACACCAGAAGCAATGACTGTGCAGGCAGGGTGGACAGGGCGTGGGTGGGAGGATAGTTCATTCCCAGTGGGATTCCTCCAGCACAGCCAGCATGATCCTGCAGCACCTTCTCTCTTGGCCTAGCATGGAGATGATAAGCCAGGTGCAGCTGACCTCAATTTTTAAGACCCCAGGGGAATCCAGCATACCAGGCTTGAAGTTCTGCTTACCTTGACTGGTTTCAGAGTTTCTTAAATGTGCTGCTTCTGAGAGTTATATTCCTGTGCTGAGATTTTATTTACAAAGAGTTTTCTTTGTGGGTGTTTGTTTTGTTTTTAATCATCATCCCGACATTACAACACCCTGGTGAGCATAAAATAGAGCTAGCGGTGCAAGGCTGAGCTTCAATCATGAGGCATCAAACAAAGCCAATCAAGCATTTATAAGAGGGGAAAATGATTTTGATTCTATCTAATTTGTAGGGAAAGAATTCAAAGCCAGTTTTTGATTTGCCAAATGAGTACAACCATTTCTAATTTGATTTGTCGGAAAACTACCAAGACTGACTGGCATGCTATCAGCATGTGTAAGGGGGAGACTGCTCTGTGTGTGTGACTTATTCTCCTTATGTACAAACTTATGAAGAATAGGGATTAAATTAAGACTCCTTTTTGTGATTTGGGGGAGAAAGAATCATTAATATATTCACTTATTTGCTCAACAGACTCCTAGCAAGCCACAGAGGAGGGCTCTGCGGCTGAGCACACAGCCCAGGAGGGAGGTGGGAGCAGGCTGCCAATCTGAGGTCTGCACAGCGACAGGATGAGATCCACAGAAGCTATCATCACAAATATGCCCCAGTGCCACGGGATCATGTAGTACTGTGGAGATGTCAAACAACAGGACTTTACAAAGGGTCTTTGGATTTGAGTTTCATGGGATAAGTGGGAAAGCAGAGATGGGAGTGGGGATTAGATGGAGAGAGGAAATTCGAGAGAGCAAAGACCAGGAAGAAGAGCATGGTGCTTTGTACCAACTGAAGGGCTACCAGACGCGCTTGACACTGATATCACAGCCGAAGGTTGTTTTCTGCCAACAGAAGTCTTTAGATATAGAGACCAAGCTCCTTTGTGTTTTGCTTAAAAGACAACCCTAATAGAAGTATCTTTAGGACTGGAGGACACACTCCAAGAGTGGCCAGACAGGCTCCAGTTGTCAGGGGCTCCCTGCTTGCCACCCACTGCCTATGACCATGGGGACACTGCCCACTTGCTGCCCTTTCAAGTCTCCTGGCTCCGCGCTCCATCCCTCTGGCTTGGTCTGCGTCTGTTGCTGTCACCATTCCTCCTCCAATATTTTGTGATTACTCCCCACCCTCTGAAGATTAACTCTCTTAGCTCTGTTTTTGGTGTGACAGGATGACTTTGGCATTTGAAGAATCCAGCAGAAGAGAATGAATAGGCCAAGGCGTCAATTGAAATATTTTTCTTTCATTTTAAAAGGCAAAACTAACTATTCTGAGCCCCCTCTAATTTTTGTTATTATATTAAGCTACTTTGAAATATGAATCAAGAAACTAAAAAATATGAATAATCACTTTCCATATCACTTTTAAGTCTGTTCTCATGGAACAATCTGAAATTGGGCAAAGATTTGTATGCTAAACACATTTATAACAAAACAAATCTGGACGAAAATTATCCAAGTAATTAAGCAAAATTGTGGCATGTACACATGACATGCTATTTTCCAATCGCTAGCAATGATGCTTAAGGTAGACAAGAGAATTGCTTATAGTATACTATAAAATTAAATGAATGAACTGTAAATTTGGGTATATGAATGATGCAAAATATATGCATATAAATACATGCTGCAGAACAGAAACTAATTTGCCTAATAGATTTTCTTTCTGAGTGGTAGAATTGGAAATTTTCTTTTTTTTTTTTTTTTTTTTTTTGAGACAGGGTTTCGCTGTACAGTTCAGGCTGGCCTTGAGCTCAGTTTTGTAGCCCAGGCTGGTCTCGAACTCTCACCGATCCTCCCGCCTCAGCCTCCTGAGTGCTGGGATTACAGGCGTGCGCCACCACGCCCGGCTAGAAAATTGGAAATTTTCTTTGTAGAGGTGAACTTCCTATTTCCAATATAATTACAATTAAGAATTATAATATTTATTTATTTATTTATTATGAATTTGGTACAAGGTCTCACTACAAACCTTGGACTTGTAATGATCCTTCTGTTTTCAGCCTCCCCAGCGCTAGGGTTACAGATGTGCGTCGCCACACTCAAACTTAGTGGCTGGCAGCAGCTGGGACAGGATGGCAGGTGCTATGTGTCATTGAAGCCTGGTCCTTGCACCTTCCTAAGCAGGTGCTTTGTCCACTCAGGTAACTTGGCTTCCCAAAGAGTTATAATTACATAGGGAAAGTTTTTTTTTTTTTTTTTAAAGAATATTTATTTATTTATTTATTTATTTTCTTTTTTCAGAACTTTTTTTTCTTTGTTTGTTTGTTTATTTTTATGGCCGGCTCAGCCTCCCCTGAGGGTGGGGCTGGCGAAGCATGTGGTGCTGGGGATCAAACCGCGGTCCATGAAGCTGCCCAAGCTTTCCCAAGCAGTCATTTTAGACCACTGAGCCATCCTTCTGGGCCCCACATAGGGAAAGCTTTAATTAAAGATGTTCCCACTATGAATTTATTTGAAGGCTTTCATTAGCAGCATATTCAGAATTAGTAAAGGCTATTAAGGAATCTGGATAGATATTGACAAAAGGAAATAATAATTTATATGACTAGGAACAGAAGCAGCTGAGCGTGAAACCCAATGGCTTCTATTCTTCCAATTGCTTCTATCCCAAATCACTTCAGAAATGTTTGTTTACTCTACTTCTATCTTTAGTCATGTGTCAATCTCACTGAAATAGGCTAAAACAACAATTCATTAAATTAGAAAACTTCAAAGGAGGTAGATATCATGGTGGTGGTATTCAAGTGTGTTTAAGCGTTCTGCAGTATTTTATTCTTATTTGATATAAGCTCAGTTTTGAAACTGGTGATTTTTTGAGTATACAGACTTTCAGAACTGAAATGGAGGCTGGGAGAGATAGCTTGGCAGTCTAAGTGCCTGCTTGCTAAGCTTAAGATCCCAGGTTCAATCTCTAGTACTGCACGACATGCTGCATAGCAACACCAAATAAATAAATGTTTAAAAACATTAAAACTTAAATAAGTACTTAAAAAAATAAAAGAATTCCAATAGATTGCACAGAGTAGACTGTGCCCATCTGTGATCTCATCCTGATGCTCAAAGACTTGAGGTAAGAGAAGGATGCCCCCTTCAGAAGACACTCTGGCCTTCAATCTGGAGTCATCCCTCCTTAGTGTGAATCAGACTCTGCATGTTTATCTTAGTGTAATTTTCATAACATAAAATTGAAGAAATGGTCAGGGTGCCATTCCGATGGGCAGTGTGCCCGTTTCCTCTCTCCCTAGAGCAGCTTCGACTTAGTGCTTTCTTCTCTTAGGAAAGCCATGCTTACGTCCTCAGCATCTATTGGTCACGGCATCATAATGTATTTGTACTGCAGGTAGAACAAGAGGAACAGCTATTTAAGCAGATCATAAAAGTTCCATGAATTTTATCACTCAAGCACAAATTTGGCATCAGAGATGGAGGCAAAATTTTGTTACCTAGTACTCATGTATATTAAACAAATTATTTCAATATTTTTGAGCCTTAAATTTCTCAATTTTTTATGAGCAGAATATATTTATTGGGGGGAAAAAAGCTCCTATCCAAGAGAGGGACAGGAGGGGGGCCTGGAGTGGGTTGTCCCCAAGTTTCTCAAATATTAACAAGATAAATATGAAAATCACTTGGCATACTAAATGTTTAATCACATTATCTTTATTACACTGTACATTTTTAATTCATAACAAAAATGAATTAAAAATAATCCTTTAAAAGAGAAGGCAGAAAGCTCTTTTTGTCAATAACATAAGTAAGTTTCTTGAATGAGATTTTTTTTTGGTGATTTTTCTTCTTTTTTTATTCTGTGTCTTCCTAGCACTCTAAAATCTGGATGTATTAACTTTTATCATACTGGCAATAAAATATTGCTTTAAAAACTATCTATATTGGGCCAGAGAGATAGCTCAACGGGCTGAAGCACTTGCTTAGGCAAGCTTAGGCAACCGCAGGGACCATGGTTCAATCCCTGGCACTGCATGCTGCACCAGGCCTGCCTCCAGGGCAGTGTGAGCCAGCCATAACATAAATAAATAGAGTGTTAAAAAATAAAATCTACCTATATTGTCTTAATGTGTTTCTCTGTGATTACACTGAATTAACAGTCTGATAAAATTCATTTGCTTTCAAGTTTACAGGAAGCCAATGAAAAAACTTTTGCTATTGTTGCTGGGAATAGTCAAACCTGTCTAGAAAACTAGAGATACCTTCAGGTGCCGAATCTTCCACTTACCTTGCGAAGTGTTATGGTTTGTGTTTATGTGTTCCCCCGCCCCCACTCCAAAGCCTCATGCAGCCTGGAGGTGGTTTCTGAAGTTTATAGTTGATCACTGTGGGTGTGGATGCTGCACCTGACCTGGGACAGGTAATCTGTGAGGAAAGGAGAGAAGCTGGCTGGGATCCCCAGCTGCTGACCCTCCCTTTGCTCTTCCGTCTTTGGTGCGGCCATGAACAGCTGCCCTCTGCCATGCGCTGCACTGCCTTGGAGCCGGCTGAGTATGGACTGAAACCTCCACTAACTGTCAGGCAAGTAAACCTTTCCTTCCTTCATTTTGGGTGTTGGGTATTTTGTACCAGGACTGAGAGAAAAATACCTAAGGCAGGAATTTAGCAGTGAGTGTCAAAGATAAGGATCTGGGTTTTAGTGTGGCTGCTTCTGTGTTCTGTGGAAATGTGCTACGCTTATAAACTTCCACCAGGTGGCACACGCGAGGGAGCTAAATGGTGGGTACAGAGCATGCCCACCCTTCAAAATCTATGAGCATGAGATTTCTGTTGGTCAAGTCAAACGTGGCTTAGGGGACTGAAATGTACCAACTTAGCATTGTTCTTTATCTCAGAGTTACTTTATTAAAGGCAATCAATATATTATTCTAATTTTTAAACTCATTATTTTACAGGCAAGGTTTTATGTAGCTACTAGATCCTATTGATGAAGTTGACTCAGATATAAACATCCTTTAAAGAGCCTACTCTTGGGGCTGCAATACGAAAAGTGTGGAGCTTGGTACTAGCGATTGGGCACTGGCTGGGCACCATGGATGAGACTGACTAGCCCCACAAGCTGAGTTGTACATGGAGAGATGAGCGGAAAAGATCTTAGAGAAGCTGGAGATGGAAAAGACTGGGAAATAAAGTTATGTCAAGAGATGGTGGTAACGAGCAGAAGCCTTTAGATGGTATAAGAGAAGTCCTTGTTTTTGTAAGGACTGTGACCTAGAAAATCCTCACAGAGAATAAAATTTTCCACACCTTCATCAAATACAATTTTATCTTCATTTTATGAATTAGTTGAGATAAGAAATCCCTCTTGATGTGAGGAAGGATTTGAACACCTGATATTAACTGTTGTTTCAGATGTCCCAGATCTCTAGCATTTACATGCTTTCTTAAAGGAAGAAAAGAAATTCATGGCTGTTAGTCATTGTTTAGAGTTTGAGCTGCAAACTGACCCTTCTTCATCCTGCTGTTTATAACGAGGTTAGACTTGTAAAACCGTTCTCTTTTGCCAGGTGGTTGAGTGCAATATTCCTTCCATAGGCTCTATCCCAGTGAAGAGACTTGCTAATTCCTGCCAGCTGTCACTGTTTTGGGTGGGCAGCCCAGGTCTCTGTAGCAGAAGTCAGCTTCAGGAGTCCGACAGGAGTCAGCCTCTCTAAGGCAGCTAGCATGTCTGCTCTGGTTTGAGATATCGCCATGCCTGGAAGATGTATGTTCCCATGGCAACCACCCCCCAGCCCGCGGGAGATCTGGATCTCTGCCTGGGAGGTCGGGAGGGGGTGCTGCTAGGGCTACGCCTTCCAGTCTCTCACAGCTGCGAAGAGGTATTGGACATTTTTACACTGGCTATTTCTCACCCTTTAGGGTGTTCTTTTATACATTTTGGGGGTGAACAGCATATATATATATATATATTTTTTTTTTTTTTTGAGGCAGGGTCTTGCTGTGTAGTTCAGGCTGGCCTTGAATTCACTTTTGTAGCCCAGGCTGGTCTCGAACTTGCACCAATCCTCCTGCCTCAGCCTCCTAAGTGCTAGGATTACAGGTGTGCGTCACCACACCCAGCTTTATATGTATATGGAAAAAGATATATATATGAAAAAAGATATATATATATTTCTGTTTTTTCTTTTTTCTTCTTTATTCATTCTTTTCAAACAACCTAGACTGACAGATATATACATTCTTCTAAATCTTGCAACAAAAAGTAAAGAGATTCTAAGAAGCCAGCCCAGTTTTTCCACATGGAGTAAATTCAGCATTTTGTCTTCAACCATAAGCATTTAAAGAATGTTATTAGGAAGTTATAATGACACCGAATAAGTTCAATTTAATCTCTAAATTTTTTTCTCATCTAAAATGCATCCTAGATAGGTGAGCCTGTGTTACAGTGAGGCTACTAACAAGGTAGCATCAATGAGGCCTCAAAACTGTTACGCAAAATATAATGTGATCAGTTAATATTAGATCTCAAAAGAGATAAATACTCCTCAGGCCACTGTTAACCACTGCTCTAAATCTTTCACATTGCATGCTGGAAAGGCAATGGATGGAAGAAGAGAGACAAGAGTTATCGAGCAATGGTCTTCATTGGGGACAGCAATGAGAAAGGTAAGCAAAACGGGCAATAAATAGAATAGCTATAATATTGCTGTTAGTAATTCTATGCCTCTGATATCCCAGGAGTCCGTCCTTCTACCTAAAGTAGCTCTCTTGTGCAGACAAAGACATAGAAGCATGGACCTAATTATCTAGGCTCTAGCAAGATCACGGGGATGCTGGGATTGGATCTCGCGGTCTTTGAAGGTCATGTTCCCCCTCAGCAAGACGTGCCTTTGTCCATACAGATTCCCTGGCACATTTGTCAACATCAAAGTAACGCGGAAGAGTATTTCTTCAGTGAGACTTACAAAGTACTTAAGGTGAGAGGAACAACTACTAGAAAGAAATAAAATACATGCTTGAGGCCCAGTGAGAGCATCTACACATATTGTGCCCCTTGTTTAGGCACTTCCCGCTCTCTGTGCTGTTGTCTTGAAGCTGACTCCTCTTGAATCTCAGAGTCCCTGTGCTTTTTGCAGTCTTTCTGAGCCCAGGTAACCTAGTGATTTCTGCTAATGAATGCCTGTTAATGGTGTTCATCTGACCAGTGGAATATAGAAGCTGGCAGCATAAGAGTCAGAAGCACGGAAGGGCTCCCCAGGCAGAAACCGAGGGACCATAAAGAAGGAGGCAAAACAGAAGCCACGGCAAGAAAAAAAGACAACCTAGAAAGGAACACAGAATGAAGTTGGTAAACAGAAAGGACAAGAGAGGTGAGAAAAACAGGTTATCAGAATCATGGCCCTGAGAACAGGCAGGCACCTTAAGCAGCAGCCCCAATCAAAAGATCAGCTTTGAACTCGGAGTTCTGAAATCTCAACCTGATAGAAATTCAGGGGTCGCATGCCTCCACAACAAGGGCCACTGGCTGTGGATACCATGAGTGCTTCAGCGTCAAGCTGCACCACACTATGTATAGAAGCGTCTTAGCAAGGAAAGTAAATGGAACTTAGATTTGGGAAGGGTCTCTGAGGAGGCAGTGGGCAGGAAATTACCACCAGCCTGACCACAGCAGTGCCACAGTGCTCCTGGAACATTGGCCCTCTTCTGTTTTGTCATCATGGCTATAGTTCTACATGCTCTTAGAAGTCACCCACAATGCACTGGAGTTGACAGTACAAGCTAGATATCTCACAGGTTCATGCTGGTGTGTCCTTGGGCTGCTGTTATTAAAATTTTAGATATTGTGTTAGTTGCTAAAGAGCCACCAGTCCAAACTTTGTGAGAGGCTGGGCTAAATGTGGATGTGCTTGCCTGTCTTTGATTCTCTTGGAATGTCCTACTCTGCAACCACATGAGGTGCCATGGTGGGCTCAGCCTCTTGGCTCCGGCATCTAGTACACAGACTTCTGACAGTCAGTGAAATATTTTGAGCATTACTTGGTTTCAAGATATGAATCTTATGTCAGTTTGGAAAAGGATGCCTAGCACAGGACTGGGTCAGAGAGAAGATGGAGGAGAAGAAAATTCAGCTTGGTGAGATGGAAGACAGAGACCAAGAGAAAGAGATGGATGAAGAGACCTCCAGAAACAGTGTGTAGGCCAGGCGTCTGCACAGGGAGCAGGAGACATGGGGAAGCACACATGTGCATACTGCAAGAGCTGATCAGCAGTTCCGTCAGCTCACCACACAAGAATTCCCACTCACTCACTCAGGAGGAATTCAAGACCCTGGCAGCAGCGGGCTGAGTTTCTAGAGAACTATGTGGTCTGTGGGCAGGACACTCAGCCATCCCAGTTAGCCAGGACAAAGAGCCTGGGGACCAGATGCCAGAGAAGGGAGAGGCTGAGAGCTCTGGGAAGAGTGAGCCAGCCATATGGCTTTGCTGGCCTTTTTTGTCGAACCAAGGGCAGTGACTCTGCCCCAAGGTCCTTATATTACAAGAAATTGCCAGGAGCTATTTCCATGGACGTTAGAAAGGACATAGCACCTATTACTGACCTTATCTCGTGACCTTTAACATCTGCCTGAGCAACTGTGTAGTGTTGTGAGCATGTGCACACATGTATGTGTGTGCACACATGTGTGTGAATGTGTGCACATGTACTTACATATATATGTCGGCATGTGCATGTATGTGTGCACACTTGTGTGTATGCATGTGTGCATGTGGGAGGGAACTTTTCCATATCATTTTGATGTGAAAGCCCAAGGAAAACAAACAATTGTGCAATAAAAATAAATAAGAGCTTATGGTGTGGAGCTTTCCAGAAGAGAAGAAAGCTGATGACTGCAGCCAGTGACTATGCATCATCACATTCCAGTCCTGGCCGTAAAGTATCTTCGAGGGTAAGGCATGGATATCGTGTGCCCATTGCCGGCCTCCCACGCATGTGCGGCACAGGGAGGAGTGCGACCCTAAGTGCCTCAGCCATTCCTGAGCTCCCTGCCTCTCTGGTACCAGAGCACTGGTCGAAGGCACCGTATCTACACCAAAGCTCACCATAGCTGCCTGGCTTCCCAGGAATGGGTCAGGGCGATTAGGATTCAGTGGAAAAGAGCAAAACAGAAGCACTCAGCTTACCATGAAGTGGGAATTCTGCACAGAGGAAGAGCACCCGAGCTTACTTCTGCTCCCATTAATCTCCACTCTTTAAAGTTATGTGATTATAGAATGACTAGAAACTATTCGAGAAATAGGAGGGACAGGAAGCTCTTTTCTAACCTGATGATGGAGCTGCCACATGGTGGAGCTGGCACACAATAGGGGCGAAAGTGAACACCCCCAGCCCATAACGCACACTGCAAGACATCCAGGTGCATAACAATTGTAATTTCCTTTTTTTTTTTTTTTAGCAAAAATTCAAATAATCCAAATTTAATATAGTAGACTCAAATGAATATTAGTTGATTTAATTTTAACTAAAATTTATAAATAGCTAAAAACTTAATAAAAATTTAGACTGTGAACATATTTTAAGGAAAACACTATGCTTCAATTTAAGATATAAAATTATCAATAAAATATACTCTAGTCTCTGTCACATGGATAGTTAATGGTCCCTCATATTGCTGATGTGTGCTTTGTGCTGTAGAGTTCACAGTTTTATTAAGCAATGTGCAGAAATATTTTTAAAATTCTGATTTTTCTTCAATGTCTTCAAGTAATGCTTTCATCAGATAAGGGAAATGAAAATTCTCATTAATTGAAGGCAGAATAACTTTTATACAGAATGAGCACTAGGGTCTTTAATATTTCCACATCTCTGAGATTCATATGCCAAAATCTAATCCCGAATGTGATGACATTAAGAGGTAAGGCTGCTCAGGAGGTGACTGGATCCTGATACCTGCGCTTAATGTCCCAAAAGCATAGGCCCCCAGAAGAGGGTTCACTGTCCCACCGGGTGAGGATGTACCCAAAAGTCTTAACCCTAGAAGGGCCCTCCCAGCACCCTGCAACCCTGCTGCTCTGATCTCCAATTCCTCAGTTCCCAGACCGGTGAGAAATGAATTGCTGTTGTGATAAGCCATCTGACTTGTGGTATTTCATTACAGTTGTTCAAATAAATTAATATTACGACCATTCTGCTGTTTATATTGTTTTAGTTTTAACTGTCAGCTACCTTAGTATTCCTATAACCTTGAACTATTTCATTTCAGTTTTCCCCAAGAAAGAAAGGGAACTGACTACTCAGGAAGCTAGTAATTCAGAACCATCCTTCTAGGCTACGAGGCGCCCAGAAACAGGCACAGAGGAAGCAAGCACCAGCCTGGTCAAAGGGCAACGAGAGCAGCAGCACCGGGCCTGTCCACATGTGATACATAGTCGCTTGGGCGGGCCATCCCTCCCATCAAGGGAGGGTGTCAGTTACCAGAGCTCACCTGTGCAGAGAGGTAACATGATCCGGGGGACAAGCTAAAGAGATCATGGGCTTCACTAGACAGAAAGGAGTTTTCATGAGCTTGTGGGTCACAGGAAAGTAAGACGAAGAAGTTGCTGGCACTAGGTGTATGTGTGTGTGTGTGTGTGCGTGTGTGTGTGCACACAGATGTGAACATGTATGGGCCCTCACCTGTATACATGCATTTCTCTGTTAGTGAGAGTGTTCTGGCTAGAAAGCCACAAGAAATGAATAGCTGCATTTCAAAGAATTGAACAGCAGTTGGAGATTGAAAAATAAGAATAATAATAACAGACAAATGTCACAAAGCTCCACTAATGTTACTAACCTGTATGCTTGCAGGACCACAATTCACTGGGCAGCACCATTTTCTAAATACTCTATTTTAAAGGAGTCCATCATTCAATCAAATCTAGATTGAAGCTGTCATTTTTCTTCCTTACATGAATGAGTCGCATAACTTAGTCAAATATTTAGTCCAAACTCATGTTATGATTCAGATAGATTAGGAGTCAACAAAAATTTAGATTCAGGAAACAGTGAGCTACTTCCAGTCTACTTTTATTATTCAGAAACTACACATGACTTCATTGATTTCTCTGTGGATAATGGCAAATAGATAAGACCAACTAGGGCCAGGGAGATAGCTCAATGGAATGAGTGCTTGCCTGGCAAGTGCAATGTCCTGAGTTTGATCACTGACACCATCAAAAGAAAAATATAAATAAGACTGGTGAGATAGCTCAATGGACTATGTTCCTGCTTAGGCAAGCTCAGAAATTGGGGTTCTATCCTTGATATCACATGCCGCCCCCAGGGCTTGGTGAGCTGGCCATAGGGTCAGAGTGTGGTGGTGAACACGTGTAATCCCAGGTGCTGAGGAGACTGAAAACGGGAGGATTACTATGAGTCTGGATTATGTAGTGTGACCCTGTACAAAATAAATAAATAAACAAACAAATAAATAAATAAATGAATGAATGAATGAATGAATGAATGAATAGGGCCAACCATTGTTGAATGGTTTGGTGGATGTTTACTTATTTAGAGCTCCAGCTTACTTGGTGCCTGCTGTGGGGCATGCACTGTGACAAATGCATGGCAAGCCAGTGCAGTATTGCCATTACTGGTCCCATTCTACACATGAGGCTGTGGGTACTGGACCATTTGCCGAAGGCCCCATCCTAAAAGAATTGCAGAGACTAAAAAGCTAAGGGCTCAAACTTTCTACCATTGTGTAAAATCTACTACAACTTTCTACAGTTACGTCACACCTACTGTTCACCTACTGGGAACACCCAGTTGAGATGATTAGGTTTCCCTCTAGAACAGGTGGAAAGATATTGCATAATTACGCTGAAGTTTTAGTGTTGGTGTGGTTCCCCTCCTTCTATGTGCTTAGTGTTGACTACTGTCTGCCTAACTCCCTGACTTCCACTATCTGAAGACCAAGGTACAGAATTTAATTGATATGGCCAATTAGCTCCAAGGCAAATCCTACAACTATAGTGATGCTACTAGCTGTTTTCTTACTGCTCAACACTATGATGCTCTTCTTTTGATTGAAAAATAAGTTGTTTTTTTTTTGTCTTTTTTGAGACAGGGTCTCGCTCTGCAGTTCAGGCTAGCCTTGAGCTCACTTTTGTAGCCCAGGCTGGTCTCGAACTCGCACCAATCCTCTTGCCTCAGCCTCCCAAGTGCTGGGATTACAGGCGTGAGCCACCACGCCTGGCATGAAAAATAAATATTTTAAGACCTACATTGGAGTGAGACTGCAAACAACTCTGCCATCGTCATATTGCTTTCCTCATCTCCTAGAAAAAGGATGACATACCCCAAAAGGCAAGCTCCACTGAAAACATCATTTCTTGAAATTAATCATGTTCAAGAAACTACCTTGGCAACATATTTCCTATGCTTTTGTATCTAAATAATCAACATTACAAGTGCTATACATATGCTTCAGGGGGCCATTTACTTCCTGATCCTTTTTATATGATATTGTATTATGAAAGGATGGAGGGTTTGAGGAAGAGGAGCACGGTATTTTTTTATGCCTACTTGAATCTGTTAGTTCTACTGCATGCAAGCATGTGAAGGATTGTCCTGTAGTCAAATAGAGCTATAAAGACTAGATTGAATTGTCTCTACGGAGCAGCTGGTAAATCTTCAGGGAGAGGGCAGGCTCTACAAGAAGAGGATGACAGATGGCACAGGGGGTGCCAGCTGAATGCAGCTCCTGGAGAGGTGCGCAACAGGAGCTGAGGGAGGGCGGGGCTCCCTCCAGCCTGGAGCCACATTTTGTAACTTAGGCACACTTCTGTGCACTTGCGGCTGAATTTCTTAACATCCTGATAATTCTGACTTATCCAGGATTCTATCACTGCAAAGGAGCTGGGACTATCAGGAAAGGGTGAAAATATACTCTTTTCTTTCTTTTTTTTTTTTTTTTTTTTTCTTGGCAAAAGCTGTACCTGGCGCCACAGCGCCTGAATGACTTATAGCAAAGCTCACTTTCATAGCAGATATGGTGTCCTCAGGGGGAGACGTTAAGCCTGAGGACAGGAATGAGAGGATATGTACTTTAGTGTTTAATAGTGGAAATCAGTCCTTCCCAGAAAGAGGCAAATGTAGTCTCTGGACCCGTGGAATCAGTCAAGGGACAAAGCCCTTCTCAGTGCCTTCTTAAGTTCAATACATAAATGGGTGTGTGCGACATGCTTTTCCACCTCATTTAATAGAAGCAATAGAAGAAAACTGATGGGATTATATTCTTCATATTATGAAAGTCAAAACTCACATCACTGTCTACATGCTCTGTAAAAGAGTTTTCTTGGGATTTCTTCCCCCTCCAATGCATCAATGCCGAAAGAGTTCTCTGGGCCTCATATTAATGACACTGACAATGAAGCCCCAAGGGACAAAGAACACAAGCAAGCTGTAGACAACTTAACAAGCGCTAAGGTAACTTCAAAATCACTACAGATTTGTGAAAGTGTCAAAGAAGGGTTCTCTGAGGAAAGAGCAGGGAGGTGGCCAGCAGGCAAAATCTCTGGTCATCTTTCTTCACATGCTGGCCCCTTGACCTGCTGGTTCAGTGACTGTTGAACATATCTTATCAGTGAAGATATTTTCCAATCTCATAAGTGTGGAAATGCCCTTCATGAATATCGCCAAGGGATCCTAGCTCCTCCCCAATAAGGCGCAGGCTCCCACACATTTAAGTATGCGTTTCTGAACAGTGAAGGAGAGCGATGTTTTCCTCGGCTTCTTGTATTTCCGCTCACTCTGCTCACTCTTTGCACAATGATCTGTGGTGCTGCTCTTCGATGTCTTTGACATTTAGCAAAGTGAAACCTCTGGTTTTGCTGAATGACCACAGTGCTGGCATCCCTGCCTTAGCATGACAATCCTAAGGAACTGATATATGATGAACTAGTTCTGGACTTGTGAGATAGCTCAGTGGGCTGAGTGCCTGCCTAGGCAAGCCCAGGGACCGGGGTTCCATCCCCCGTACCTCATACCATGATGGCCCCACCCCCGGACATGCTGAGCCAGCCACCGTGAGCAGGCGTAGTGGTACATGCCTATAATCTCAGCTCTGGAGAGGCCAGAACTAGGAGAATCAGTACAAGTCTGAGCTGTGTAGTGAGAAATTGTTCAAAAAAAAAAATATTTCGTGAAAATAATCCTATGGAAGGGATAGGAGCAAATATATTTTTCTATACCTCAAATCTTCTTGCCTCAGGACAGCAAGACAACTTAGTGGTCTAAATGGCATGCTTTGGAAAGCTTAGACAAAGCACAGGGCGCCTGGTTTAATCCCCAGCACCATGTGCAACACCAGCCCAGTGTCCAGGGTGGGCTGAGGTGGCCACCAAAAAAAAAAAAAAAAATCTTACCTTGTTTTAAGAAAATTCCATTACCTAAGGAAGATTTCTTTCTTTCTTTCTTTCTTTCTTTCTTTCTTTCTTTCTTTCTTTCTTTCTTTCTTTCTTTCTTTCCTTCCTTCTTTCTTTTTATTTTGAAGGGTTTATAGGGTGTCAAGGGTCTCACTACTTAGTTCAGACTCTTAACGATCCTCCTATTTACAGCCTCCCTAGAGCTGGGACTATAGGTACACCACCATGCTCAGTCTCAGTTGCCATCTCAGGGATGCCCAGGGGCTGGGCTGGCATGGCAGGCCCAGAGATTGAATCCTCAGCCCCTGAGCCTGCTTGCAGACACCTTAATCTGCTGAACTACTTGGGCAGCCTGATATATTTAATCTTTGACAGAGAGTCTCACTAAGTTCCTCCTGGTGGGACTGAAACTTGTGATCTTCTGTCTCAGCTTCTAAAGGGTGCTGGAATTCTAAGCATGAGCTGCCTTGGCTGGCGCAAGCTTCTTCCTCAGGCCACCCTCTCTCATACCCATTACACAGTCACTGGGTGGCTATTTTCAAAAACAAGTAAAAGAAACAGAACTTTTTAAAATGGAAAGGAAATTGTGAGTAGAAGGGAACAGAAAGACGAGAAGAGAAAGGGACTAGGAAAAAATTAAGATGTAGCTCGCACATGTGACTCCCTGCACCATGAATCCATTCCACAAAATGTATCAAAACATGCAGAGTTAATTTAGTATATGCTGATATGAGACTTCAAAACATAACTATTCATTGTAGGTTTTTTGTACAGAAAATATACTTACAGGCTATTTAAATGCAGTTTGCCCAACAGTGCTGAAATTGTGTACCAGAGATACCTGAACGGGCTGTGAATGGTGACAGAGGACAAAGCCTGCACATACAGGAGACAAAGTCATGGATAGTTGCCTGTATACTCTGCTTTTCTCCCCACGTCCTGGCAAGTGTTGAATGGCTAACCACATGGGGAGGACCTGGACTAGCACAGATAATAAAGCGAAACAAAATAAAAACCAAAGGAAACCACCTGTTCTCTCTAAGCAAAGAATGAAGACGGGAACAGCACGGTGAGACTATGCATTGCTAAGAGCGATTCTTCTAGTTAAGCAGGGGCCCACGAAGAAGCAGGGACTGCTGCCTGCACTGCTGGGCAAGGTCTCGGTGTCTTCTCTCAGAGAAGACAAAGCTGGGAATGTCGTGGATCTGAAAAATTACTGTTAGGAATCTGGGAATTACATAATCACGCTCAGAGAACCCAGTTTCTCCCTGAGAAGTTCCTGAGCCAAGTGAGGGATCCACGCACTCCCTGCAGGGATAGTGCCAGAGCAGCTGCGTGGGACAGCGGCCCTCGCCACAGTGCTGCGATATGGAGAGCCACCTTCTCCTGCCACACACTTGAAGGTGTCCCCAAGTCACATGGGCAAGCCTCCAGAAGCACTCTCGCTGATCTGCGATGGAGAGGGAACAGTAGCAAAATAGCAGTCTCGTCTGGCTCTAGCAACAAGTAGCTTTTCCACTCTTTGGCATGAGGGAATGCTGCGCAAGGGTCATGCTTCCATCTCAGCCCAGAATTATTGGGGCAAAACTCCTTCATCCTTTCCCTGGACAGTGTCAAAACAAACAGCTGAAGTGGGTTTAAAGGAGATTCCCCATAACAGGACCTCAGATTCCAGGTTTTCTGTTTAGAAGTTTCTACTGTTACACCAAAACAAGAAATGACATCAAATTAAATGGCAAAAAGGGCAGTGAATAAATGTCTGCACAGATGATAGAAATGTTATAATTATCTAATAGATATTTTATCTATCTATCTATCTATCTATCTATCTATCTATCTATCTATTTATTTATTTATTTACTGTGGTACCAGGGATTGAACTCAGGACCTGCACTTGCCAGGAAGTGCTTATTCTACTAAGCTATCTCCCCAGCCCTCTAATAGATATTTTAAAATATTCAAGGTAATAAAAATCCCTCAAAAGCCAAATAAAAGTTACCAAAAAAAAAAAAAAAAAAAAAAAAAAAAAAAAAAAAAAAAAAAAAAAAAAAAAAAAAAAAAAAAAAAAAAAAAAAAAAAAAAAAAAAAAAAAAAAAAAAAAAAAAAAAAAAAAAAAAAAAAAAAACAAAAAAAAAAACAAAGTTAGAAAGCACCAAGAACAAGGAGAATTTCTTAGGAAAGAAACAGAAGATACAAATAAGATGTGGATGAAATATTTAGAACTATAAAATACAGCATTAGACAAAATTTAAGTTGAGTACAACAACAGTGTAAGGGGAGCATGAGAAACAATATCAAATATGTAATAAGAGAAATTATTTACCTTATTATTGAACAGTGGATAACATATGATTTCAAAGATTACAACACAAGATTCATTATTCTGATTTATGGAAGTAGGAACAAGCTGAAAGGGACAGAGCTATACTAAGTGCTTACACAAGCAATGGAAGAGCATCTCACACATGCGGTGAGAGCCAGAAATTCATACTCCTGAGGAACAGAACAGAAACTTGATAGGCTGAGCTCAGAGGTGTTCATACCGTGGCAAAAAGGCACACTTCTAGAACTCAAGACAAATAAGATCTGGAAATCATCAAGAGGAAGATGATTCATTACCTATGGCAGAAGAGCAGTTGCAAGGAGAGAATGGGTTTCTCACTGAGTTCACAGGAAAGTGTCCCAACATTTCTGAGTGCTGCACAAAAGCAACTGTAAACACAGCTTTCTATTTAGAAGAAATACGTTTCAAGAACAAATAAGAGCAATTTGCCTCTTCATATGTGCCCTAAAAAGAACAATGAAAAGGAATTATTTAGAAAATGATAAAAGAAGAAACCCATGGACACTAGGAAAGAATCACAGCCCAATTTTTATTTGCTACAAAAAATACAACTAAACAGTGAATACAAAATAGTACTGTCTCTTGAGTTTTACAAATTGTGTTTGATAGTTAACAAGAATGAAGATATATACAATTCTAAGCTTATAGAGAGGAGATCAAAATTATGACAGTCATAAAAATAAAATAAATCACACGTTGTAAAATAGGACAGTTTATTTTAGAGAAGGTGCTTGTGAAAGAGAGCCTTACTACTGTACTTCGGGCTGACACTGAAACTCAGTAGGGTGTTCAAGTCCTCACACTCACAGAGATTCACCTGCCTCAACCTCACGAATGCTGGGATGCAGGCCCACACCACTGCACACAGCTAAAAGAAATAAGATTTAAATATTTTACCGAAAGGATAAAATGCAGAAACTAGTACGTTAGGAAAAGATATTAACTACATGATACCTGACAAACCACTAACAAAATCTACAAAATCTATGTAGAGAGATATGCTACAATAGTAAACAAAAAAAGAAATTCTAAAAATATTTTAAGAAACTAAAAAGAAATATATATATATATATATATATATATATATATATATATATATATGATATTGCTGATTACTGCTGGCCTATTGAAAGGAGCAGTTAATGCTTAATGCTTTCTTCTCTCTCTTCTTAAATTTTTTATAATTTATACCAGTGTTATGTCTAGTAATTTGAACAACTAGTTTAAAGACAACAATATGCAACATAGGGGGCTGGGGAGATGGCTCAGCAATATAATGACCATTATAGAATTCCTATCACTTTTAAATAATTTTGAATTCCTATCATTTTGTGCAGTGAAATTCTGTACCATTATCAAAGTTTTGTTTTCTTTAACTGGTTTTGTTTGCACGTTAAAAATAAAAAAGAGGGGCCAGGGAGATAGTTCAAGGCACAAGTCCTTCCTGGCAAGTGCAAGGTACTGAGTTTGATCCCCCGTTCTGCAATCAATCAATCAATCAATCAACCAATCAATCAATCAATGAGACACATAAAAGAAAATGCATGAGGAAAGCTATGTCATATAAGCATTATTTGTTGAGAGAAAGCACTTATGTCTACATTATTAACCACTTTCAGACCAAAGGCAATTTATCAGAGATGGAGAATTGCATCATTATAGTAACTAAACTGACAGGACGCAGATGCAAAATTTACATGGCAAATACTGAGAGAACTGTAAGGAGATAGAGTTCCTTAAGTACAACTGGAAACATGGGCACTTTTGCTCAGCTCCTACCACGTGCAAGATACTGAGAAGATGGTACTTAAAAAAAATAATAATAAAATAAGAAGAGGGCCAGGGAGATAGCTCAGGGACCAGAGTTTGATCCCTGGTATCCATGCCATGCTGGCCCAGCCCATGTGGGGCATTGAGCCTTGACTGAGTCCAGGAGTGGTGGTGTAAACCTGTAATACCAGTGCTGGGAAGCTGAAAACAGGAGGGTCACTATGAGTCTGAGCTGCATAGTGAGACCCTGTGCCAAATATATGAAAAAGAAAGAAAAGAAGGAAGGAAGGAAGGAAACAGAGAGAGAGAAGGAAAGGAAAGAAAGAAAGAAAGAAAGAAAGGAAAGAAAGAAAGAAAGAAAGAAAGAAAGAACAACTAGTTCTTTTTTCTTTTTTCTTTTTTTTTTTTTTGTCTTTTTGAGACAGGGTCTCGCTATACAGTTTAGGATGGCCTTGGGCTCAGTTTTGTAGCCCACGTTGGTCTTGAACTCTCACTGATCCTCCTGCCTCAGCCTTCCGAGTGCTGGGATTACAGGCGTCCGTCACCACACTCGGCTTAGTTCTGACTTATGCTTTATTAGGGAAAAGTCATGCTTTAGTCAGGATGAGACATTTTAACTAATTAGAAAATAATTTGCCAGAGTAACACATGAGATGAAGTGACCTTCTAGAACACTGGAAGTAGCACCACTTCATTCAGCAGGCCCTGTGTAATGTCAGCAATCCCCAGGCAAGTACGTGACTCCCAAGCTAGGGACCTAACAGGATTGCTTTTGCTCCTGTTACACTTCCTAAAGACATTGATGGAATCCGTGCTACCCTACTTACGAAGTTCTACCCCAATGCTGGAAAACAATTACTACCAAGAAAATGGGATTTTGTGTCTATAAGGTATTTGTTTTGCCAGTATCCCTGTCTGCATTGACTCAGTCTCTATAGCCCTGTTGTTCTTTGGGGTGCAGTGGTAAGCTGGTAGGCACTGCAAGAGCTCAAGCTACATACAATCTCAAGAGATGAGGGGGGCGGTGGTAAGAGTGCAATTTACCCTTAAGAGGGAACACTGGGAAGGTGGGGAACACGAGCAGACTCACCACAGTGTAGATCTGATGCTTCCGTCTCTTCGCCAGGTCAATGATGTTTACTCCATTATAGTAAAGGTTCTCCATACATCCGTGGAAGTTTTTCTTTAAAAAGGTCCCAGGTTTGCCTGGTACTGGAATTCCTCCAAAACTAAGCTTCATGGTAGGAAAAGAAATTCAGTTCTTAGTTATAAACAAACACGGAATGAGTAGGACAGAAAAAGGAGCAAGTGCATTTCAGTATACTGGATCGCATGCCAGAGCCAAGTGGTCCAAATAATTATAGATGCCACTTGATTACACATTTAAAAGGATACTGATTATACTATGTAAAAATAACTGTAATTGCTTGCTTCTTCAGGGCTTATTATATAAAACCATTCTCATTTCTTTTCTGAACCTTTTTAATACTAAATTAAACAATATTCTACAGAAAGAGGAAAACGGAAAAGATAATCAACATCTTTATATTCATCTCCTACACAAGCATTTCATACAGCCAAACAAAAGCCAAGGGACAAGCAAAACATACATCTTTGAGGCTACGAAGGCTGGGGTTGAAAGCTTGTGTTTTACACAAAAAAGCCTTGTACAAAATGTGTTTGCCGAACTGTTACCTATGAAGATGAAAAATGGGGAATCAGACTAGGAACTCATGCGGCTTTGGAAAGCAAATAAAAATCAATATGCGAAGTCTTCCTTGGTGTCACTACTGGCACTTATTGAACATATATGATGAAATGAGAAATGAATGTGACATATAATAAAAGCGCAAGAGTCATTATTGCTTGTGAAGTATGGTGTCAGGAATAAAAAGTTGTGCATGAAATACAGGCTGGAAAGACACACACCAAAGTGCTTATTTATGTTGGAAGTGTCTGGAAGGATTTGGAGATTGTGTCCTTCACCATTTTTAATGTCCATCATAACAGAAATGAATTTCCTCTCTCTCTCTCTCTCTGTCTCATGGCCAGCTCAGCCTGCCTTAGGAGTGGGGCTGGCACAGCATGTGGTGCCCAGTATCCAGCTGTGGTCCTTGTGGTTGCCTAACAGGTGTTTTGGACTGCTGAGCCATCTCACTGGCCCAGATATGAATTTTAATGGATGTACTATTGAAAATAATCATCAGTGAGAAATATTTCTATACACTCACTTGTTCCCCCACCATTAAAAGTGTAATTATTTATTTCTCTGGCTTCAACTACCATCTATATTTTGAATGATACTAACCTCCATCTAGGACTTCTACAGCATAGAGGTCCATGTTCTGCCCCATGGCTGCCACTCACTCAAGCAGGTGGGCAGACATGCACACCAACACACAAACAGTGCTGTGAGGAGAAGTGTTCTTTCACACAGAAATTGTTCTCCTTATATGAAAGTTAATGATGCACACAAAAAACTTTTAGAGGATTTTGTTTTTTTCTCATAGTTTCACACTGCTTCTTTTTTTTTTTTTAAATTCTTACTGAACAGTAAAATGTGGTCAGTCATTGATCCTGAAGCCTGCCTTTTGTTTACCAAGGCTTTTACATTATTTGTAATCTTTTTATGAAAAAAATATTTACGAAGTACAGGGGCTGTCTTGTGATGCAGCTCAGACTTCTAGGATTCCTCCTACCACAGCCTCCCTAGAGCTGAGGTTACAGGTGTACATCACTACAGCCGGTTTCAGTGACCTGCACAGCATGCAGTACAGGGCAATGAACCGTGGGCCTTGCACTGGCCAGGTAGACAGTTTGACTGCCTAGCCTGTGCTTTACATTTGTCATATAATTACTTTGATATTTTAATCAGTTTTACTTTAAATTGTAGTTTCCATGATTTTATTTAAAACTGTTAGAATCATGGTTGAAGAAATATTATTTACAGTAAAACATTTATTTGAAAATACATTTTTTCTATATATCTCATCTTCCTTATTATTTTTAGCCCAGTGCTTCAATTCCCGAAACATTTTGGATAAGGTTGTCACTTAAAGATACTACTTCTTACACTAATTTACCTATGTCTGATTGAATTAATTCCTATAAATTATATGCTTTAAGGAATTTCATCATGTATGAGCTGATTTATCCCCAAACATTTTATCATGAAAAAAGATCCCCTTATTAAGATTGGCTTATTTTCTCTAACCAGATTATTACATATACTTTTATATTAAAATCTAAACATTTTATTTGGATTTTGAGAAGTTTTATAATCATATAAAACATGCACTTTATTTCTTAAATAAATTTTTGTATGGTTTTCTCTTACTTTATTCTCCTGGCCAAAATCTTGGGACCTGGTCAAAATTTCAAGAGATATTTTTTTAAAAATACTGGTGTCACTCATAAACAGAAAGCAAACCAAATATTTTCTATTTTTGATTGGTTGACTGATTGATAAATTGATTGATTTATGGCCAGCTCAATCTACCCTGTGGCAGGGCTGGTGCTTCATGTGGCGCCAGGGATTGAGGCATGGTCCCTATGATTGCCTAAGCTTGCCTAAGACAGTGCTTTAGACCACTAAGCCATCTCACCAGACCAGATTTTGCATTTGTGAACCACTGAGGACCCTGGGGACACATTAAAGGAATATTTCTAGATTCTCATTTCACCTCCTACTTACTTGTTTCTTTATTTGAAGCTGGAATAAGTACTGAGCTTTGCGCATTGAATTAAAAAAACATCATATGATGGAACATGGGATGCTTTGCTTGATTTGCTGCTGAGTTACAGTACATTATTAGATTAGAAGTGAGCAGACCCTCTTTTAATGAAGTACACTTTGATTGTGTTTATCTGTTTACGTGATGCATATGCACTTATTTATTTCTTTATTTATTTTTAATGTATTTGGGACAGGGTCTCACTACACAGCTCGTGGCAATCCTCCTGTTTTCAACCTCCTCAGCACTGACATTATGGACATGTACTCTATGCCTGGACTTGATGACTGGCTCAGGCAGCTGGGGGAGGGTGGGTGCAGCAAGAGGTGCCCAGATCCAGCCTGGTTCCTGCGCTTGCCTAAGCAAGCACTTGTCTTACTCAAGCCTACTGAGCTATCTCGCTGGCCTGGTTGCTTTTATCTGAAATAGTTGTGTCTATATTAACAGACGCACATGAGTCTTGGGTGTCACTTTTCTTTTGTGAAGCATTTGTATCTAGTGCAGATTTGGCTTTTAGAACAACTAAGGCCATTTTGGATTTTACTGTATGGATAGTTGTTACCTCTCAGAAAGTACTCTGGTGAATGTTAAAAAAAAATGTAAAGGTAAAAAGAAAAAAGAAAAAAAATGTAAAGGAAAATTTCTTTTTCTCTGTGGATTTGCTCCAGTGTTGAAATACTGGCAGTGTGAATCATTCATAATTTTTTTTAAATTTTATTCTTTAACTTGCAAATCTCTGCACAAATCAAATTAACAACATCAAAACAGAATAGATCTTTACTTTTATGGCTTTATTTATATAATACTAAATATTTATTAACAAACTTACTATTTTCATTTTAATTTTGGCAACCTCTCTGAATTTCTCAATATATATTTTAATGCTTTTCTTTGCTGAGGTTTAGCATGGGAAATTACAGGTTGCAGAACAGTGTTCGAAAGAAAGAGAATAGGAATATACTGTCATACAAACAGCAGCATAGACTGCCTGAAGGACTCAGGCTGGAGACTTTACTTCAAAAGGCAAATACTATACAGTATACTGCATACTACAAGATGATGATTTTCTACTGGGCATAATCTGTCCTAGGCCAAGTGGACAATTTGAGAAAATTCTGATGGGACAGGAGAAAAGAGAAGGGCCCTGTAGTCATGTTGGATTTTCTTTGTGGGCCTCTCTGGTGGATTAACACCCAAGGGTGTGGGGAGGGTGTGGCTAGAAGCCATAACGTAGACCCTGGAAACCAAGAAAGGCACCTTTCTCCCATTCTAATAGCTCTGTCCAGTGCGATTCTATTGGAATTGTCTGAAATTTAATGCAGCGCCAAGGACAGTCAGAGGGGTATGCATGAGCAGTGGCTGAGGGGACTCACGAGTGGGTCCAAAGGCTGTTTCACAGCAACCTGGTCATTCCTGCACAGCACGAGCTATGCTGTTGGTAATTCACAGGCCCATGAGGGCAGGAAAGGGGCATGTGAGTGCTGAACGGCTCAGGAGACACCTGCAGGACAAGCGGTGGGACCTGGAGGTCTGCAAGAACCCGCCTTACTCAGCCTCACAGACACAGGCCACGGCGGGTGTAGATTTCCATGGCAGAAGCTGACAATACAAGGTTCTCGTGACACTAACCTATGTAAGAGCAGTGGGAAACACATCCCGAGGCACTAGGAGGTGATACACCTCGACCACAAAAGCTGCCCAGGGAAAAGCAAAGACAGGAAAGGGAGAAATCTGAATAGCAATCAATATTTACACAGAAATGTATGCAGTTTGAGTTTATTTATCTATTTATTTATTGCAGTACCAGGGATTGAACTTAGAACCTTGGATTTGCCAAGCAAGTGCTTATGCCACTGAGCTATCTCCCAAGTCCTGCCATTTTCAATAGAGATGAACTACTTGTGCACCAGGAAGGATATCTTTTTTAGCGTTCAGGAGAAAGAGGAGCTGATGAGCACTTTGAACTCAGTGAAGGGTGCACCAAAACAGCATTCATGTACATTTGAGTATGACTTCAAATCTTACATCTGACTTAGGGATTTTTCAAGTATAGAATTCCAAGTTATACCTCTCTGTAGAACTATAGATTTAGTGCGTTATCAGTTGAGGTGAACTGGAAAAGTTAAATGCTGATGCTGTAATTTTCTATATCACATTAACTTTTTTCTGAATATTTTATAAATGTTCACAAGTTCTACTTAATATATATATATATATATATATATGTCTCTATATATTAATTCTAAATTATAATTATATGCCTCATATCATTTGAATTTTTATTTATTAAGACTGTGGTGATCAAGCATTAAAATCTTGTTTAAAACTGTTATTTCTGTCCATCATCAAGCCATTCGTGTGAGAAACTGCTGAGCAGAGCATGGGGTGCTCACGTCCTAGTAGTGACTATTTGAAAAAATTGAGTATTGATCATCTTCATGCTGTTCTCCCATTTAGTTCAGCTGGACTCCAATCGAATCTCCCGGCCTCCCAACTACGGTTCCTCTCCTTAATTCTCTGCTAATTCATTCATGTGGTTGCACAACTCAATATATTAAAATCACCTCCTTACTAATTTTTGTGTGTGTGTGTGTGTGTGTGTGTGTGTGTGTGTGTGTGTGTGTGTGTGTGTTTGTGGTACAGAGGATTGAACTCAGAACCTTACACTTCCCAGGCAGGCACTTATGCCACTGAGCTATCTCCCTGGCAAACCACCTTCTTACAAGCAACAAAATCATTTTCGACTGCAGACAAGTATTAAGAAACATTAAAAATAAAAAGAAAACAGTTTCCTGACCATGTCCCCAAAGCTTCCGCACTGCAGAGCTGATTCTTGACACCTACTAGCCAGCCAGCTTTGAACAGGATCTCTAGGAATAAGCGGATGTTTAAACATCTTTGCATTTATTCTAACTATGGGGTTAATGTGTGTGCAAATAATACGTGTTTCTAATAAGTGACCATAGTGATAATTGTACAGAGGCCTTCATCTTCAATATTTTTACTTTCAAAGATAAGACTTTTTCCCACTTCTGCCTTTCTCTCATATGAATTTAATTAGTGTAGCTTTGTACCTGACTCTATCTCTAGAAAAACGTTCTAACTTTCCTTCACTCATTTCATTCCTGAGGAAGTGGGTGGCATGTCCTTCGCATGCAGTCTTTGGCATATTGCATTATGTGACAAACTCTAAAAGGTGCTGCAGTATGAGTGTTCTGGTGAGCTTATGGCTACAGTCAAATCATCACATCTGGAAAGTAGAGATGGAGTTTGTCTGTCTCTCCCACAAGAAGATAAATACCACCAAGCCAGACATCTTTGTTCTCTCCACTGACATTCTTAAAGCGTGGAAATGGAGAGTGGATACGGTGGTGCTGCTAGCAGTTTATAAATCCCACTGTAGTTAGGGTTCCAACTTTCCCCCAAATCTAGTATGTTCAAACTTGGTCTACATGGTGGTACTACTGAGAGATGTGGAACTTTCAAATAGGAAACCAGGGGGAGGTAGTTAGGCTGTCGTGGTGTGCATCTGAAGCGTGCAGAGGAATCTCGGGCCTTTCCTCTTCTCTCCCTCTCTCTAGCCTGAAGATATATAGGTTTACTCTGCTTCCACTATTGTGTTTGACTTTCATAGACCCAAGTCAGGGCCGCAGCTGACCATAAAATAAAGCCCCCAAAAGTATGAGCCCATGTAAACCTTTTTTTCTTTAAAAATAATATGACTGTTCATTACAGTAGTGCAGTGTTGACTAATAAATGTACTATTGAAATAACTTCTTAAAAAAATTTCTTGGGCTGGCAAGATAGCTCTGCAGACTGAGCACCTGCTTAGGCAAGTGCGGGGACCAGGGTTTAATCCCAGGTACTACATGCTGCATGGGCCCTGCCCTTGGGGGTGTTGAGCCAGCAACCATGTCCAGGCAAGTTGGGAAGCTGAAAGCAAGAGGATCACTGTGAGTCCAAGCTACGTAATGAGGCCCTATAACAAATACATTAAAAATAAATAAGTGAAATGAATAAATGATTTCTCAAATACACATATAAACATAATGTCCTATTAGTTTTAATTATATAATTCTAAAACTAATTCATTCAACATTATTTTTAAAATTCCACCAAAAGCAACCTTGTTCTAAATCTGCTTTTGTTTACTACGGTTTTGCCCCTTACTTTTTCTGTTTGTTTGGTCTTAGCAAATTGCATTAATTTCTCTAATGTTAGGCATCAAAGTTCAGGTATTGGGTTATAAGATTTCATCATAGTTAATCTAGGACAACATAGTCCACAGTAATGTGATGGAAGTGCCACCAGTGGGCCCTAACTGAATGAACGCATCCAAGGAGAAAGCCTCCCCTGAAGTTAAATGCACGAACTACCAGAATCGGCCTCCCTCCTCCCTTTTGCTCTGTTTCTCTTCCTTGGCCTAGTATTTTAGTGCCTTTTTTCAGTCTGAAATCTGCCTTTTCATGTCAGTTCTGCCTTCACTGGGTATGCTTTCTCTACCCTGGTTAGAATTTGTGGAGTCTTCCTTGTCTGAAGAGTGATTGTACTTTCTGCCTGTTTGAGATTTCTAATATTTTTGAAATTCCTCCAAGTATGGTGAATGTTTTCTTCACTTCTGCTGGGAATTACCATTCTGTAGTGGGAGAGCCTGAGAACATGGCCTGAGCTTCTGTTTTCCTTTACCACATCCGAGACACGTCCTGTGCAGAGCTCACCAAGCCACGCAGAAACCTCAGGCGTTTGCAATGCGAGGCAAGGCTTGGCAGTTGCTATTATAAAAAATACACTTTTAAAATTAAGCTTCCCATTTTCTTGTGAAATTTCTTAATTTTAGATCACAAATTGAAGTGATTTTTTTTAAAAGAAAGATATTGCTAAGTATGGCAGTGGGATCCTAACAATGCAAACATTGCTAAAGTTCACCATACTGTAACTTCCACTGTACTGTATGACTTGATCAATGACTTGGTCTGCAGTATGTTTTTTTTTTAAATTTATTTTTTGATACAAAGTCTCATTACACAGTTCAGACTTGTATTGTCTCAACCTCATCCTCCTGTCTCAGCCTCCCCAGCACTAGAAATATAGGAATGCACCACCACCCCTGGTTTCAGAGCCAGCATGCATGCAGTACTGGGGATTGAACTTGGTACCTTGTGCTTGCCGGGCAGGCCCATGTGCCTCCCAGCTATCTTCCTAGCCTGGTCTGAAATATTTTCAGAACTTCCGAATTTTGTAATAATAATATACTTGTGATGCACGTAGTTTATTTTCTCTCTACTTTGTAATAACATATTAAAGAAATGTGATTGATTTTGTGTTCACCAAATATTTTTATTTTCTTCTTCTTTTCACCTACCCGTTCCCAAGTTCCTAGCATTGCCTTTCCTAAGAATTGTCTTATCTTTTGCTGTGGACAAAGAATAAATAACACGTAGCCATGGCACGTCTTGCGCTGAGTATGAGGGGCTTTTCTTGACTGATGTTCCTGTGTACACATGGTCCTGATTGCTGGACTCTTCCCTCACTTGGGAGTCCAGCTTCCGCTCATTTTTCCAGGTTGGTAGTTCTCCCTGATCTCCAGATTTGGCTTCTGGCTCCGACCTGATAGTCGTCGTCCCTTTGAGCTCAGCTTAATTCAGGCTCTCTACTGCAGTCTTCTGCCCCCTCCCTCACGTGAGGCTTGGCTTTGGCAATGGAAGTGGTAGCATTCAGGTCTGAGGAGACAGCTTGGTATTCTAAGTACCTGTCTGTGAACTCAAGAATCTGGATTGCATACTCAGTACTGAGTGCCGTGCCAATCCTACCCCCAGATACACTGAACTCACCACTGAAGCTAGGCATGGTGGCACACGCCTGTAATCCCAGCACTGGGGAGGCTGAGACAGGAGAATCACTACAAGCCTGAGCTGTGTAGTGAGACTGCACTAAGTAAATAAAAGTTTTTTTAAAAAGAAATAGTAGCACTCATTGCTTTGCTTTCCTCAGACACCACACTAAGAACATATTTTGCTTATTTTTCTTCTAATCTTTGAACCACTTACTACTATTTGCTGCATTTTGCCACTAGAAGTATTGATGGACCAAAAAGCGCTAGTGGCGGAAGGCGTCTCCCACCCACGCAGTGGAGAAACTAGGATTCCACAGACGTCAACTCAGAGCCCTGTCTCCTGCCTACCATTTTTAGACTTTCCCATTTCAGTTCATTTGAACAAAACTCTCCAGGAAACAGATGCCACACTGAAGTACCCTGGTTTTCTTGAAAGGGAATGTGAGAGTTAAACTTCATTGTGTTATCTTGATTGACTTGGCGGTCTCCAACAGAATTAGTAAAACACATTGTGTGTGTGTGTGTGTGTGTGTGTGTGTGTGTGTGTGCACGCACATGCGCGCACACATGCCCATCAGGACCTGAGGGTCTAGAGCCGACACTTGGCCTCTGCCTCCCCAGCCTCGCTCTTTCGTCCTGCATCATGGTCAACATGAATCAAGCAGCACTGCTCCACCATGACGCATCAGCCTGGGAAACAGTCCTGTATGGCCTGAATCCCTTGAAACTGTGGGCCAAATTCAGCCTCTCTTCTTTTAAACTGTGGAAACGCTCTCATCACGGTCATGAGAGAAATGGCTACAGCACTATCCTGTATTTGAAAACTACAATTCTACATCCCGGAACCCCGGAGTCTCAGGCACCATGTACCCCACTGTCTCATGTTTCAAAGCAAATAACTGGCCTGTGCCATTGGGAGAACCTGGCGCTGCCCTGGAATAGAAGAAAAGGAAGGAAGACAAAACATGCAGCACTGCGTCGTGGGCAGTGGCAGTCATCCCTTAGGGTTCCCTGGTAGACCAGTTTGCACGCTCAGTTTACTATGAGGCTTGTCACCAGAGACTGTATTCATGCTGTCATTCTTACCATTTTTTATTTTTTATTTTTTTTAATTTTTTATTTTATTTATTTTTTATTTAAAAAAAATTTTTTTTCTTGTTTCAGAACCTGTTTATTCACTCATTTTTTTTCAATTCTTTTATTGTTTAAATTTAACAATGGTTATATTACATATTTTCATCATCGGATCAGTTTAGATTAATACATATAGGTATATAAGATTGATCAAACAACTAAACATTAACCTTTCTAAATCCACATTACTTTTTTTTTTTCTTTTCCCCCTTTTTTTCTTTGAAAGTTGACATATTGCATATTGT